>JARPMJ010007675.1:0-41052 GCA_033366665.1 Phoxinus dragarum | reverse complement strand
GTCCTCCATCTACCTGATGCTGTACGACACACACAAAGGTTTCCAACAGCAGCAGTAAACATACTAAACCCTTCATTCTTCACTGATGTTTGTTTCCAGCTCTTGCTCTGTCGTCCTCACAGCCTCTCGTGTTCCTTTTATAGTGTCCTGATTTACTATCTTTTGTACATGATAATTTTTTTTCCAGATAAATAAGTAGTTCAAGTTAATTGTTATTCATATTTAAAGGGATGTTCCGGGTTCAGTAGATGTTTATCTCTATGTATAATAGGCTGGGAGCGAGGTCCACTCCTCAGGATGTTTTTTGCTAAAAAATTTTCACTATTATTTCCTATTATCTTATACCTTGGGCCATCACAAGTTGATAATGACCACCCCCAACTCGGCCCCGTTTAGTCTCAGGGGCCCTTTTTGGGAAAAGCTTTTGACGGAATTATGTAATTGTGAATATTAAGGTACTGCAGCTACATAAATGGTCATATAACCCTAAAATTGTGCATGGTGTATCCTGACACATAGGGGAAACTAGCAGAAAAAGATTCTGGGGATTTCTGCCTTTTTGCTGTCAAATATCACCCTCAACATACCCCAAAAGACCAAAAAATGTCTGTCCGCCTGACAAATTGTCATCAAAAGTGATAATTTTCAAGCATTTTATTATACATATCACTGCCTCAAATGTACATTAAAAACTTCCCAAGTTTATAAGCTTCAATTTCAGACCAAGATTACCTTTCTGTCTAGTGGATTACAGCTGGTATAATCAAAGTTCTCCCCTGTACCCCAAATCGGAGAAAACAGAAATTTCAAGCATTACCATTCCAGATATGGGATTAACCCCTTATATTGGCGTCAGCCATTACATATTTAAAACAGTAATATTCTATACTAAACCTAAAATAATCTTGACAATCTATATATCATTTGAAAGCTTACAATCTCTAGTTTACATGTTTGGTGACTGATTTTCTAAATAAATTACAGAGGAGCCGTAATTTATCAATTTGCAACAAGAATATGTTCATACTCCTAAGGCGTGTTCAGACCTTTATTTTGAAATAGTGATGAACATGAAAAATCATGAAAGAATGGTAGAAACCTCAGTTTGTTTTCATGCCAAGAGTTCAAAAGATAGCATCCATTCAATTCTTTTAGAAAAAAGGTCTGAAAATGTTTTGAAAAAAAAAAAAAAATTATAGATTCACCATTTGTGATGTGGCAGCGAGTTGTAATGCACATACGGGATCTTTTGTGTTTCTTAGAGGTTGAATTCATTTCAAAATCTGCCAAACTTCCAATACTATTTCTGAATGGGATGTCTACTTCATAAATTGTATGAAAATTGTAAAAAATAATGGTTCAGATCACTCAAACAACATATGGAAATGGAGGCGCCCTTATATGGGCTGTAATGTCAACTAGTGAAAAAGTTTGGTACTGCGCCCAAACTAAATCTTACTGAAAGCTTATTTTTTGAGATATCAACCTAAAATTTAAAACAGAACATGTTCAGATTTTTTTTGTGCATTTTTAGACTCCACCAGGTTTTGAAAATATATATTTTATATAAAATATGAATAATTAAATATTTAACATTGTACATTTTCATAAACTCACTTTTCTGTTTAACTTTCTTAATTTATTTCACTTCTACAAAAATCTGCCAAATGTCTTCTTTAAAACAAGACCAATCTTACATCTATATTCAGATGTAAAGCATTCTTGAATTACAACCATTTAAGTTCGGAATGGGCATTTTCATGTCTATTAAAAAAAGGGGGTGCCGCTTAAGGGGTTAAGCATATTTTTTGCATATGAACAATACTTCTAAAAAGAGTTGAGACTAGACTTCAGTACTGCTATACTATATGAAGTGAATTAACATGATGCTTATACAGTAATGTTATGCCCCTAGGTGGACTGGGGTCAGGGTGCAACATAGGGTACAATCACACAAAATCAATTAACCAAATGTCCATCCATCCATCTTCCGCTTATCTGGGGCCGGGTCGCGGGGGCAGCAGTCCAAGCAAAGATGCCCAGACTTCCCTCTCCCCAGACACTTCCTCCAGCTCTTCCGGGGGGACACCGAGGCGTTCCCAGGCCAGCCAGGAGGCATCCGGAACAGATGCCCGAGCCACCTCAGCTGGCCTCTCTCGATGTGGAGGAGCAGCAGCTCTACTTTGAGCTCCTCCTGAGTGACCGAGCTCCTCACCCTATCTCTAAGGGATTGCCCAGCCACTCTGCGGAGAAAGCTCATTTCGGCCGCCTTTAACCGGGATCTTCTCCTTTCGGTCATGACCCACAGCTCAAGACCATAGGTGAGAGTAGGAACGCAGATTGATCGATAAATCGAGAGCTTTGTCTTGCAGCTCAGCTCCTTCTTCACCACGACAGACCGGTACATCGACCGCATTACTGCAGAAGCTGCACTGATCCGTCTGTCAATCTCCCGTTCCATCCTTCCCTCACTCGTGAACAAGACCCCAAGATACTTAAACTCCTCCACTTGAGACAGGAACTCTCCACCAACCTGAAGTGGGCAAGCCACCCTTTTCCGAGTGAGAACAAAGGCGGCCTCAGATTTGGAGGTGCTGATTCTCATCCCAGCCGCTTCACACTCGGCTGCAAACCGTCCCAGTGCATGCTGAAGGTCCTGGTCTGATGGGGCCAGCACGACAAATTCATCCACAAAAAGCAGAGACGAAATCGTGTGGTCCCCAAAACGGAACCCCTCTGGTCCCTGGCTGCGCCTAGAAATTCTGTGCATAATAATTATGAACACAACCAGTGACAAAGTCAAACATGCACCGGGAACAAGTCTGACTTACTGCCGGCAATGCGTTCCAAGCTTCTGCTCCAGTCGTACAGGGACTGGACAGCCCTTAGCAAAGGGCCCCGGACCCCATACTCCCAGAGCACCCTCCACAGGATGCGGTGATGGACACAGTCGAATGCCTTCTCCAAATCTACAAAGCACATGTTCATTGGAGTCAAACTCCAATGAACACTCCAGCACCCTGGAGAGGGTACAGAGCTGGTCCAGTGTTCCATGACCGGGACGAAAACCGCACTGTTCCTCGTGAATTTGAGGTTCTACTATCGGCCGAATTCTCCTTTCCAGTACCCTGGCGTAGAGTTTCCCGGGGAGGCTGAGAAGTGTGATCCCCCTGTAGTTGGAACACACCCGGTCTCTCAGCCCAAAGTTACTGTCCCTGACCGCCACGTGATCTTGGCGTGTCAGCCAAGACAGCCCCACAACATCCAGAAACTTGAGGTACTCAGAGCGGATCTCATCCGCCACCGAGGAGCTTCTTGACTACCTCGGTGACTTCAGCTTGGGTGATGGACAAGTTCACCTCTGAGCCCTCAGCCTCTACTTCCTCAATGAGTGGGATCCTCGAAGTATTCCTTCCACCGTCCGACGACATCCCCAGTTGAGGTCAACAGCTGGCACAGATGTGGCACAACATGCATCTCAACAGAAAATTGATCCGTTGAGGAGTAATTATGCTCGGCTCCCAGAAGGCCGAGCCAATCAAATTGCCAGGGCGGGCTTTAATCGATGATGGACAGATGATCTGCGTTTACGTAATCACCACGTCATCAAAGAGCAGTTGGGTTGAATTGTTATAAAAGAGATCGACAGCGCATTCATTTTAAAAGACGAACAGAGAACCACAATCAAGACATTTGTCGATCGGAAAGATGTGTTTGCCGTCTTTCCTACGGGATTCGGCAAAAGTTTAATTTAACATACGTCACTTACTGCGTTGCTCTGATTGGTTCTAGGTCTATCCAATTGAGTGCAGAGTTTTTTTTTTCCTGGTTCGGTTAAGACACGGCTCATAATCAAAGCCCTATGGAGCAGTATCAGACTCTCATTCTGCCTAGAATATGAGTATGACGGAGTCAGGCTAACCTCTCCCATGTATGTACTCACTTTAACTTTTCAAAATCCTTTAGTTATTTATATATTTTTTTTATTGGTTAAAGTGTCAAAATATCATGTGGTGCGACCGTCCGGCCATAACTTCTGGTTTGGAAATGTTTTTGAAATTACTCTAAATTTATTCAAATTAATTTTCTGCTCTATTTGGCATGATTTCCAAAGTATTTTGTAATCCATCCATCCATCTTCTCCCGCTTATCCGGGGCCGGGTTGCGGGGGCAGCAGTCTAAGCAGAGATCCCCAGACTTCCCTCTCCCTAGCTACTTCCTCTAGCTCTTCCGGGGGGACACCGAGGCGTACCTAGGCCAGCCGGGAGACATAGTCTCTCCAGCGTGTCCTAGGTCTTCCCCGGGGTCTCCTCCCGGTGGGACGCGCCCGGAACACCTTCCCGGGAAGGCGTCCAGGAGGCATCCGGAACAGATGCCCGAGCCACCTCAGCTGACCCCTCTCGATGTGGAGGAGCAGCGGCTCTACTCTGAGCTCCTCCCGCGTGGCCGAGCTTCTCACCCCTCACCCTATCTCTAAGGGATCGCCCAGCCACCCTGCGGAGAAAGCTCATTTCGGCCGCCTGTATTCGGGATCTTGTCCTTTTGGTCATGACCCACAGCTCATGACCATAGGTGAGAGTAGGACCGTAGATTGACCTGTAAATCGAGAGCTTCGCCTTGCAGCTCATCTCCTTCTTCACCACGACAGACCGGTACATCGACTGCATTATATTTGTATTATTGATACAATTGTATAATTGATTTTATTGATTTGATAAGACAAACTAAAGGAAACAATCACTTAGTTTGGAAGCACATTAATACTATTTCTCGGAGAAAAACGTCTTATAAATGTTATGAAATGAAAATAAACAACGTTTTAACGCAAGAAGAATCAAAGGTAGCGAGTGCTTTTAATAATTTTTTTAAAGATTCTATTAATAATTTGGTTGTTGTTTTTGGTAACTGATTTCATTTGGATGTAGATTCAACCAAACCAGTGTTTCACTCAAGTAAAGTCATGGAGGAAGAAGTCCTTAAAATTTTACAAGGACTTAAAAATTCTAAATCACAGGATGGTTATGGGTTAGATTCGTGTATGATTAAAAGGAATGCTGCCACCTTATGTCGACCTACCACTCAACTAATTAATCGATCCATCAGAGAAGCAGTCTTCCCCGACAGTAAAGTCAAAGTAAAAGGCAGTGGTTACACCTTTGTATAAGGGGGGAGATAAAGCTGAGCTGGCCAACTATAGACCGGTGAGCATCCTACCTGTAATATCGAAGGTAGTAGAGAAAGTAATAGCCACGCAACTGATGGATCATTTGAATTATGGAGAGCACCCCCTTAATCCACTTTAGTTCAGTTTTAGAAAACACCGTTTGACGTTTTATTTCGTATTATCAAGTGCAGTCATACAGTATGTCACGAATGAACATTTTGATGGTACAATAATGATGGTGCAGTAAAGTGTCATGGGCAAGTTTACAAAATAGCAGTCCATAGATATCTTCCATCCTAACAAGAATATATGTGAGGGGAAAGATCCTTATCTCTGCAATACCACATATACATTAGGTAGATAGTACAGAATTTTTTACAATACATATGACCATTGGTAGATAAATTATAAATAAATGAAATAAAAGTAAGAAAAATATAGTCTGCATATAATAGTCATATCAAATGAAAATGTTGGGCAATTGAAGACCATTTATTTAGGAAAACATCTGCTTTCAGTTGTAATAATGCCGTTGTATGCTCCATGTTATAAACATCTTGGATTCTTTCCCTCCATTGTGCAACCATTGGAGGGTGTGGCTTCAGCCAGGAGGCTGTGATTACCTTATTCGCTATAAAAAGAAGGATTCTCAGCAAACATGTTTGGTTATTCTCTTTAAGGTCAGCTGGCAGTATCCCTAGCACAAAGTATGATGGTTCAAGAGGTAGATTCAAATCAATTCAAATTTATTTGTATAGCGCTTTTCACAATACATATTGTTTCAAAGCAGCTTTACAGAAAATGCATTTCAGAAATGTACATACAAAAATACAGTTAGTTAATCATAAATTTAGGGCATAACATATCGCCGGCGTTGGGTCGTCTCTTCACAGGCGTCGAGTCGTCTCATCACAGGCGTTGGGGCATCTGAAGTCTCCATGAGAGGCTGGATACATAACTGGAGCTGACGAACTCTATTTGAGTTATCTCGGGACAGGCGTCCCAAGATAACAACAAGAAAGGCAGATGGGAAATAATTAGCGTAGCTGCTGTTCATAAAATGAATGCATTTGATCTGATTTAACTGTAGTATAAAAGGTATGAGATGCATTATGTGAATGCTTGGCTAAAGAGATGCGTCTTTAATCTAGTTTTAAACTGGGAGAGCGAGTCTGAGCCTCGGACAATATCAGGAAGGCTATTCCAGAGTTTAGGAGCTAGATGTGAAAATGCCCTCCCTCCTTTAGTGGACTTAGTTATCCTAGGTATGACCAGAAGCCTTGAATTTAGCAATCTTAAAGAGCGCGATGGATTGTAGGGCGATAGAAGATCCCTTAAATACACAGGAGCTAAACCATTTAGGGTCAGTAGCAATACTTTGTAATTGATACGGAACTTAATAGGTAACCAGTGTAGAGATGATAAAATTGGTGTTATATGATCATATTTTCTTGATCTAGTAAGAACTCTAGCGGCTGCATTTTGGACTAACTGTAGCTTGTTTACTGAGGATGCAGGACAACCAGCTAATAAAGCATTACAGTAATCTAGTCTCGAGGTCATGAGTGCATGAACTAACTTTTCTGCATCAGAAACAGAGAGCATGTTACGTAGCTTAGCAATGTTTCTAAGGTGGAAAAAGGCTGTTCTTGTGACATTTGAAATATGATTTTCAAAACACAAGTTGCGGTCTAGTATAACACCCAGGTCTTTTACTGTAGAGGATAAAGTAACAGGACATCCTTCTAGATTAAGGTTGTATTGTAAGAGGTTTTGTGGGCAGTTTTTTGGACCAATCAGTAATACCTCCGTTTTATCTGAATTTAATAGAAGAAAATTACACGTCATCCAATATTTTATATATTTAACGCACTCTGTCATTTTAGATAATTTAGTGTTATCATCTGTTCGTGATGAAATAAATAATTGAGTGTCATCAGCATAACAGTGGAAACTTATTCCATGTTTTCTTATAATATTACCAAGTGGCAGCATATAAATCGAGAATAGCAGAGGGCCTAATACAGATCCTTGCGGCACTCCATAATTTACTGACGTTATCTTTGATTTTTCCCCATTTAAATGGACAAAATGGTAACGGTCTGATAGGTACGATCTAAACCAGCTTAATGCCTGTCCCTGAACACCAGTGTAATTTTGAAGTCAATCTTAGAGTATTTTATGATCTATAGTGTCGAACGCAGCACTAAGATCGAGTAAAACTAGTATTGAGATACAGCCTTGGTCAGAAGCTAAAAGTAAATCATTTGTAATTTTAATGAGTGCAGTTTCTGTGCTATGATGTGGCCTGAATCCTGACTGAAATTTTTCATAGATATCGTTTTCTTGCAAGAAAGAGCACAGTTGAGCGGACACAACTTTTTCTAGTATTTTAGACATAAATGGAAGATTTGAAATGGGTCTGTAATTTGCTAGGTTATTTGGATCTAATTGTGGTTTCTTAATAAGAGGTTTTATAACTGCCAGCTTGAACGTTTTTGGAACGTGACCTAAAGATAGAGACGAGTTAATAATATTGAGAAGAGGCTCTTCCACTACAGGTAACACTTCTTTCAGTAGTTTAGTGGGTATTGGATCTAATAAACATGTTGTTGGTTTAGATGCAGTGATAAGTTTATTTAGCTCTTCCTGTCCTATAGTTGTAAAGCGCTGTAGTTGTTCTTGAGGGGTGATAATTGAGGCTGAATCATAAGACGCTGTCAAAGATTGTACATTTACAATTGTGTTTCTAATGCTTTCTATTTTCTCAGTGAAGAAATTCATGAAATCATTACTACTAAAATGTAACGGAATATTTTGGTCAGGTGATGTCTGTTTATTTGTTAGTCTAGCCACAGTGTTAAATAAAAACCTTGGATTATTTGGGTTATTTTCTATTAGTTTGCAGAGATGCTCGGCCCTGGCTGCTTTTAGAGCCTTTTTATAACGTGACATACTGTCTTTCCATGCAATTCTAAAGACCTCTAAATTACAGGGAGTGCAGAATTATTAGGCAAACTAGTATTTTGACCACATCATCCTCGTTATGCATGTTGTCTTACTCCAAGCTGTATAGGCTGGAAAGCCTACTACCAATTAAGCATGTTAGGTGATGTGCATCTCTGTAATGAGAAGGGGTGTGGTCTAATGACATCAACACCCTATATCAGGTGTGCATAATTATTAGGCAACTTCCTTTCCTTTGGCAAAATGGGTCAAAAGAAGGACTTGACAGGCTCAGAAAAGTCAAAAATAGTGAGATATCTTGCAGAGGGATGCAGCAGTCTTAAAATTGCCAAGCTTCTGAAGCGTGATCATCGAACAATCAAGCGTTTCATTCAAAATAGTCAACAGGGTCGCAAGAAGTGTGTGGAAAAACCAAGGCGCAAAATAACTGCCCGTGAACTGAGAAAAGTCAAGCGTGCAGCTGCCAAGATGCCACTTGCCACCAGTTTGGCCATATTTCAGAGCTGCAACTTCACTGGAGTGCCCAAAAGCACAAGGTGTGCAATACTCAGAGACATGGCCAAGGTAAGAAAGGCAGAAAGTCGACCACCACTGAACAAGACACACAAGCTGAAACGTCAAGACTGGGCCAAGAAATATCTCAAGACTGATTTTTCTAAGGTTTTATGGACTGATGAAATGAGAGAGTCTTGATGGGCCAGATGGATGGGCCCGTGGCTGGATTGGTAAAGGGCAGAGAGCTCCAGTCCGACTCAGACGCCAGCAAGGTGGAGGTGGAGTACTGGTTTGGGCTGGTATCATCAAAGATGAGCTTGTGGGGCCTTTTCGGGTTGAGGATGGAGTCAAGCTCAACTCCCAGTCCTACTGCCAGTTTCTGGAAGACACCTTCTTCAAGCAGTGGTACAGGAAGAAGTCTGCATCCTTTAAGAAAAACATGATTTTCATGCAGGACAATGCTCCATCACACGCGTCCAAGTACTCCACAGCGTGGCTGGCAAGAAAGGGTATAAAAGAAGAAAATCTAATGATATGGCCTCCTTGTTCACCTGATCTGAACCCCATTGAGAACCTGTGGTCCATCATCAAATGTGCGATTTACAAGGAGGGAAAACAGTACACCTCTCTGAACAGTGTCTGGGAGGCTGTGGTTGCTGCTGCACACAATGTTGTTGGTGAACAGATCAAAACACTGACAGAATCCATGGATGGCAGGCTTTTGAGTGTCCTTGCAAAGAAAGGTGGCTATATTGGTCACTGATTTGTTTTTGTTTGGTTTTTGAATGTCAGAAATGTATATTTGTGAATGTTGAGATGTTATATTGGTTTCACTGGTAAAAATAAATAATTGAAATGGGTATATATTTGTTTTTTGTTAAGTTGCCTAATAATTATGCACAGTAATAGTCACCTGCACACACAGATATCCCCCTATAATAGCTAAAACTAAAAACTACTTCCAAAAATATTCAGCTTTGAGTTTTTTGGGTTCATTGAGAACATGGTTGTTGTTCAATAATAAAATTAATCCTCAAAAATACAACTTGCCTAATAATTCTGCACTCCCTGTAGTTTGTTTCCATTTGCGCTCTAAGTTACGAGTTTCTCTCTTGATAACATGCGTAGCACTGTTGTACCATGGTGCTTTAGTTTCTCTCTAACCTTTTTTAATCTAATTGGTGCAACAATTTCTAATGTACTAGAGAAAATGGTGCTCATACTGCTAGTAATTTCCTCTAGTTCATCTGTTAGTTTGGGTTCACTGAGAAGCTGAGATAGATCAGGTAAGCTATTCAAGAATCTATCTACCATGGTTGGAAGGATTGTTCTGCCTGGTCGATAACGCGGCGCAACATGACACATTTCAGCCGTACATAGTATGCAAGTTACCATGTAATGATCAGTGACATCATCACTTTGCGGTATAATATCTATATCGGTTGGATCGGTTCCATATGATATAATTAAATCTAGAGTATGATTAAGACGATGAGTGGGACCACTAACGTTTTGCTTGACCCCAAAAGAGTTTAATAAATCTGTAAACGCAGCCCCAAACGCATCATTTGTGTTATCAACGTGTATGTTGAAATCTCCAACAATTATTGCCTTATCAACATTGACCAATAGATCTGAGAGAAAATCTGCAAACTCTTTTAGGAAATCCGCATAGGGCCCTGGAGGTCTATATACAGTAGCCAAGGCTAGAGATAATAGGGATTTCTTTCTTACATCTAGGAGCGTAACATTTAGCACAAGTACTTCAAACAAATTAAACCCGTGACCTGTTTTCTGAGTAACATTAAGAATATCTCTATAGATTGTTGCAACACCGCCGCCACGACCAATCAGACGGGGCTCATGCTTATAACAGTATCCTGGTGGAGTAGACTCATTAAGACCGAAATAATCATTCGATTTAAGCCAGGTTTCAGTAAGGCAGAGTACATCGAAGCTATTATCAGTGACCATTTCATTTACAATAACCGCCTTAGGTGTAAGCGATCTAATCTTTAGAAGACCTAGCTTTAGAAATTGTTTTTGTTCACTAATATTGAGATTTTCTGGTTTAATCACAATTAGATTTTTCTTAGATCCTGCAGTAGATTTATTGTTTGGCCTCACTAAACGAGGAATAGACACAAGTTTCTATATAGTGTTCTACACTGGTCCTTATATCAATTAATTTGGGACAGCAAAGAATGTAATTTGGACTTTAACTTACTAGTCATATGGTGTGTAACGTCTTGGAGATGTTGTCCGACAGAACAGCCGCTCCGATTCTGCTGGGGTGCAGGCCATCAGCACGGTAGAGCCTAGGTCGCTCCCAAAACAGATTCAAATTATTTACAAAGAGCATCGGCGCGTGATGCTTCAAACGCTGATCGTCGGCCTCGCAGCTCGGCCTGCCTCCCCAGCAGATCACGGATCTGCTTCTCCACGGACTCCAGCTCCAACTGTACCGAATGCAGCTCAAACGTGTCCTCACCTGCACTCAGAGGTAGACACACATCCGATATATTCGCCATTATAACAGATGAACAATAAATTAGCAGTGATACTACCAATATCACTACTAATTTAGGACTGAAATCATGGATAGAACCCATATCCTTTCAGTGATACGAGTGTAAATAAGACGATCGATAGGCGAGACCGCGCGTGCAATGCTAGCGGGCTAACGTTAAAGATAGAAACGGAAGTTCGGAAAGTTGGATATAACTAGCGATATCAAAGCAATCTGATTGTTTTTTATAAAGAGTAGTATCGGAGATATGTTCACACGCTGGAAAAATAGAAAATGCTCGTTCGAGTGTAAAGAAGAAAATCAAGGATTTATGAATCAATTCGACGGAGCTCCAAACACAAACAATGCGCTCAGTCGCGACGCATGCGCAATTCTCATGCGCTTTGTATAGGTAGATCTATACAAAGACATTTTTTTATTTCTTTTTGTACATTTTGCTGTAAGGTAAATGACTCGGACTCTGGGTCCATATGAATTAGCTCAAATGATCTATAGGGAATTTTAATAACTAATCACGAATATGATTAATATATTGCATTTTACAGTTACATTAAATTATCGAAATTGAAAATAGATTATATGAATATATGAATAATCAATCACAACGTCTTATAATTCCTCATTCATATATCAATAATCCTATTTCAGATCGATTATGAGATAATCCTCAAGGGAAATTAATGTAATCATCAAATCGGTGTTTGTCCAGCAAACGACCATAAGATGAATTTATCAATTTCTCTATAAAGGTATCCCTTCTTACAAACTCCAAGAAATATTAACTTTCTGGTCGTGAACATTAATTTTCCTGTGTTTATAAAATTAAAACTACTCAATGTAGTAAATAATGAGCTCTGGTAGCTCTTGGGTCGAAAATCTCATTGACTCGTAGTTACGAACATTTACACAGAAACAGTCATATAATATGGTTTTAATAAATGCAAAACTACAGAATATACGGACTACACAATATACACTGATTATATGTCTATGTACATAACTTACAGTTGAACAAACAAGACAAAACGGATAACAGATGAGAGAGGGAGAGAGAGAGTGCTCTGATTTAGGATGGGGCGACTTAGAGCAGAAACGCACGCCGGGCACGCGGAGAGCGTGTGCGGAGGTTTTGGCGTGCGAGAGAGAGAGAGAGAGAATAAGAGAGAGCGAATGAGAGCGAGGGCAGGGGCGTGCGCTCGATTTGAGTGCGGGAGAGAGAGAGAGAGAGAGAGAGAGAGAGAGAGAGAATAGATCACGAATGATCATTGAATAGCAAAATCACAGACCTCTGAGAGCCAACAATCGAAACAAACCTTAAAACATTAAACTCGTTGGAGTTAATACTTGCATATTCGTTTGTGTGTGTGTCTGGACCAGGGGAGCGCGCGTTCTCGTGCGGAGGCGCGTTCTCTCGTGAGTCCTCGGAGCAGAGCGCGTTCTCGCTCACGTGCTCTCTCGTGTTTCCCAGCGTGCTGGTCGCGGGAGAATTTGAAGGCTTCTTGAAAGTAAAGTTGCTGAGGGAATTCAGACTTAGTTCGTTTGACTCTTAGGTGGAAACGAACAAAGGAGAATTTGAAAATGAAACAAAAGACTATAATACAGAAAATAAAAGAAGACGGAAACTCCAAAGGAGTTCAGGACCGTAGACTGTTCACATGACGAAGCAGTGATGAAGGCAGGAAGAGAGAGAGAGCTTGGGGGAGCGTTTGGCTCTTTAAAGAATGTATGGATCATTGCTATATTTAGTACATTTAAGAGTGACTATGGGTAGAAGTTATTTTCTTTGTGGGTTTCTGTGTGAAGACATGTGGGTGTCATGTTACGTGTGTGGAAGTGTGTACGTACATTGAGAGGGGGATGTTGAAAACAGGGTTTCTTCTGTTTTATGGCTAATATCTCCTTGGGGAAGTCACAAAGATGCGCTTAATGACAGTTTCGGCAGACTTACAGACGCCAATGGGGCCTCGTGAACATCTGTTTAGACAATGGTGACTTGTTCGAACATCTTGGTCAGCAGAACAGTTAACAGAATGCTTTTTGTTTGTTGATTGGGATCGCAAAGCAGCAGTCATTGTCGCTACATTGCCAATATTCTGATATCCTTGGGCAGTCCCAAAATATATGGGTGTGATCTCCCACCAAGCCACAACCTCTCCAACAGCCGTCTGAATTATTGCTCCATTTTGATGTTATGAATGGAGTTCTAAAATATCTCATTTTAATTTTCCATCCAAATTCCTTCCAATTAGGGCTACTGGTTACCCTGTGTCCTTGACTGCATGAAGTCTCCCACTGCTTGTCTGTAATTATTGTGTTCATTTCTAATTCCCATTTTTCTTTAATATCTAAATTATTTCCTTTAAATTCTTCTTGCAATATTTTGTAAATATGTGAAATGAATTTTGACTTTACTTTTCCTTCTGTTATTGATATGAAGAAGCGCTCTATTTTTGTTGGTAGGGAGCAGAGCCTTTCCCATTCTTGATGATTTTGGAGTTTAATGTCTAATTTGTAAATACCTAAAGAAATCTTGGTTCGGTAAATCATATTTCTCTTTGAGTTGTTCAAATGATTTCAAGGCTGCTCCGTCAAACAGCTGGTCCAAAACCACTAGACCCCTTTCTGTCCATTTCAGGAAACCCTTGTCCAGCCTAGCTGGGGAAAACTCCCAATTATTTGCTATCCTTATAGCTCTGGAAATAGTCATGGGAAGTTGTAGTTTCTTCCTCACAATTGACCATATTTTTAAGGTGTTTTTTACTCCATACATTAGTAATCTTCTTTTCCCCCCAAATGTCTTGGTTTAGGAATGGAATTGAATCTAATGAGAAATTTGGGCATTCACTCTGCTCCATTCCGACCCAAACAGTGTCCGTATCTTGGGACATCCACACAACCATTGATCTCAGTTGGGCTGCCCAATAATATGTTTTAAGGCTAGTCAAGTCCAGGCCTCCATTTTCCTTTGGGCAAAGTAGTCTTTTAAATTTAAGTCTGGGTCGCTTTCCTTGCCAAATACATTTGGATAGCCATTTATCTAATATAGTGAAGGTGGAGGCAGGAACATATATAGGTAGTGATTGGAAGAGAAAGAGCATCCTTGGTAAAATGTTCATTCTTATAGTTTCTATTCTTCCCATCAGGGAGAGTGGAAGAATTTCCCATCTAGTAAGGTTCGCTTTTATGTTGCCCAGCAATTTCCCGTAATTGGCTTTAAAAAGTTTTGATAGGTCTGTCGTTATGATAATCCCCAAATATCTAAATCCTTGCGACCAGTGGAAATCAAGCCTTTCTGATAATTGGATTGGCCAATGTCCAACTAGGATCATTGCCTCAGACTTCGATTGGTTAATTTGATAACCAGAGAGTTCTCCATATTTTTTTAAGGTGTCTAGCAGTGCAGGGACAGAAAGAACTGGATCCCTTATATAGGTCAGGATATCGTCTGCATAAAGAGATACCTTGTGCTCCTTATTTCCCATGTCTTTTATGCCATTGATTTCCTCATTCAGTCTTATTGATGCTGCCAGGGTTTCAATATTTATAGCAAAGATCAGAGGACTAAGACAGTCCCCTTGCCTAACCCCCCTCTGTAGGTCAAAGAACTCAGAGCAGCATCCGTTTACCCTGACGCGAGATTTTGGATTTCTGTAAATAACTCTGACCCAATCTACAAATCTTGGGTGGAATCCCATTACTGATAGCGTTTTGTATAAAAAATCCCAATTTACAGTGTCGAATGCTTTCTGTACATCGATGTTTGTTTGTCTCTTTTAGCGCAAGTAATTATGTTTAGGGTTCTTCTTATATTGTTGGCACCCTGTCTATTAGGAATAAATCCGGTTTTATCTGGCTTAATCAAAGTAGTAATATGTTTTTGAACTCTGTGCTAAAATACTTGTCAGTATTTTCTGATCATTGCATATCAGGCTGATGGGTATATCCTTCACAGAGTATTGGGTCCTTTCCTTTGTTGTGGCAAAAATTCATCAAACAAACATCACTGCGTAAGAGACACTCAGAGTCAAATTATAAAAATAGAAGTATTAATTCTTGCAAGAATAGGAGCAGTCTAATACACAGTTGTTACCCTGTGCAGAAGAGTGACACACCCCCAGACAGACTGAACCACCTTTTTATCCTAGCTCTTCCAAGGTCTTCTTCCCCCAGAGCTTCCTCCCAGTAGTTTTCCATAGACAAGGAAGCCATAACATTAGTTTAGATTCGTCACTAGTTGGCCCACTAAGCCCCCTGCACCAAATGGCCTTCTGACATCTAGGTCAGAGGTCCTTGTTCGTCTGTTTTCTGGAGTGTCTCTCCCTTCTGCCTCCCCAGGTACATAAACAGAGTCTCCTCTCACTACAAGTGAGAGACTCACATGTGACATTCTTTGAATCATCTATATTTTACTAAAGATCAATGAAATATCATAAAACTTCCACCACATCACCATTATATGATCACCAGGGCCCGGTTTTTCAAAAGTAATCCACTAGGATTTTGGATAACGGATTGGATCAAATCTTGAAAATGGGTTTTTCTAAAGAAAAAAACGGATTACATAATCGGATTAGATCACGTAATCCAATTTTGGTTTTGATCCGGATCAAACCTTTAGTTTGGGTTTTTCAGAACTTTTTTGTAGGATTTGGATCACTTTGATCCAAAAAATCTGGATTAAACTGATCCCATCAGAAGGGTGGACTCAGCGTGGATTTCATGCCCAAAATGTAATGAAAACTTTAAAAATGTATCAAATAATACTATATTTGGATCATGCAGTATCTTACAAGATATCCTTATTCATAAGGTTTTAATTTTATTTGTTCATCCGTCAGGCTACAGTGATTAGGTAGGCTTTAACGTATTCAGCCTTTCAGTATAGGCCTACAGCAAAGTAGAAAGAGTTTGGCCTCATAAAATAATCCCCCAAACAGCTGTCAAAATTGACCAAAAACAATACATTTTATTGTCACTAATTAATATATATATTCATCATAATCGAAAATATTTTTGTTTTTAGAATATTTATTAGTGATGCATGCAATGATTGCAGAATAACCAAAAAAAATGCAAAGAATGGGCAATCACTGATTTTTGAAATCCAAAACAAATCCAAATCAGAAATAGTGTCTAGCTATTGCGTCCCTTGTTGCACGTCCTGTTTGCTTGTTCTGGCAGAATGCATGAGGTTGGTTAGGGTCTCCAAGGGGCTCAGCTGCATCATTGTCAGCACAGAGAGGGACATTGCACTTAGTAGCGATGTTGTGCAGGACAATTCAGGCAAGGGTTGTGTTGCATGCTTTCTGTGGTTCCACTCTCAGGTAGTTAAGACATGCAAAGCTACCTCTTAAGAACTCCATTAAGTCTTTTTTTTTTATTCAATACATCTATATTTTAAACTTGTTATAAATATCCTCAATGTACAGTGTTTGTGATGTCTCAGATGAGCGGAGCTGGAAGAGGATGGGGTGGGGGTTTTTTCTTGTTTTTCGTTTTTTTTGTGTTTTCATTTCAAATAAAAAGAAACTTATATTGACCCCACATTGGCTATTCTACTTGTTGCTCTTTACCTATCTATAGTTCTACATTGTGATTTCCTATCCTGTTTGAGCACTGGTTATCCAGATTTGGTGATCCTGAAAAGTTCCTATCCGGATCAGATTGATCCAATCCGATGTTGCTTTAAAAAACTGGCTCAAAAGTAAACTGGATTACGTGATCACGGATCGCAGAAAAAAGGATTACTAAATCCGGATCAATTTTATCCGGATTAAACCTTTTGAAAAACCGGGCCCAGGATTCTAGCATGATTTACCTTATTTACTATGATTTACCATATGCCATATAAATGTGGTATTATACCTCTCTATCAACTCCAACTACTGTTTGTGTAGCTGGGTTTGAATGCCAAATTTTAGAACTATACGGTGACAGTTACCTTATACACTGCAAAAAATATTTTCTTAATTAGTATTTTTGTTTTGTTTCCAGTCCAAATATCTAAAAATTCTTAAACCAAGAAGCGTTTACTAGAGAAGTAAAATGACATAAGAAATTCTATTTTGTTTTAAGATAAAAAGAAAGTAATTTAAGTAATTTTTACTTAAAACGAGCAAAATTATCTGCCAATGGGGTAAGCAAAAAATTCTTGGTTTCCATTTGAATTAAGATTTTTTTTCTTGTTTTCCATTCGAATTCAGATTTTTTTGCTTACCCCATTGGCAGATAATTTACAAACAGTAACGTTACTTCTATTAGTAGACTAACAACAATGTGACTAACGTTACCCATTTACTAGAAGTTAAAAGAAGCCCTGTTCGGAGGCTATTACGGTGGATCTCTTGGGAAAATGTATTCCATCTTTTGGACTCATCATTATGCAACGCAATTTTCTAATGATGCAATCACGAAACTCGCCACTTGAGGACGCCACAGACATTTAAGAAAAACTTTTTAACTTCAGACTTCTGTTTTCCGCAAACAACGCATATGTTGCCTTTTCTATCAGCTATTTCATTAATCGTTCATCGGCTTTACTCTTAACGTTTTTGGATTGTTGCTTCAACCTAAGAAACGTCATAACACACAGGTAAGAACTCCGTAGTTGTATTGCAAATTAGTAGCAGCAATTACTCTCGTGCAATTGAGGAACGATCGTGATTTTGTACAAAAAAAAAAACATAAAATACAGTCAAACAAACCCCATACAGTATTAAAATCGCTACATATCATAGTTTAGAAGGTTATAGTGTGTGTTATTTGTTTTCTCTTTAACTTCCTTCAGCTCTTTTCATGTTTGGTCAGATTGTACAAATTATGAAATATTCGATATCCCAATTTTGCATATCGTCCAGACAACAATTTGGATATTATCGTCTAAACGATATATCGCACACCTCTAGTTCCAGGTGCACTTCAGGCCTGCATCCAACTGCTTCACTAGCAGTGCATCGCTCTCTCCTAAATATCTCATTCTGAAATTAAAGCAAAAAACAGTTAAGGTTACACATTATGGGTAATTTTCGTATGGCATTTACCTAGTACCACAATAGCGCACATACAAATCAGGTGCGTGTACGCAATACGAGCACACAGAACCGTATCTGCGGACGTAAAACCATCCTCGCAAGGGAGCATTTCTGCTCCAGGCTCAAACAAATTGAATTATTAATGCAGAACGGATAATTGTTAATTTATCATTAGCCTACTGCTTCGCTAAAAATGGAAAATTCAGCATTTAAAGCATGCCATAAGTTAGGGTTGGGCAATTGCCAAAGAAATCTGAGTTTTTGGGCTAAATGGCGATGGTATAATCTCAGTATTTAACTTTTTTTTTCTATTTGAATTTTTAAAAATCTGTATTTAATTTAAACAAAAAAAAAAAGTTAGGCTATTTCATATCCTGGTCAATATTGTCCTACAAACAATGTTTATCATATTGAAGGCTATGAAAACAAACATAGTGAATGCAACCTTGCAGTCTATCCAAAAAAGGGGTCAAATCACATTACACTCTAACATTGCAAACATTGCGATCTAAAAACAAAATAATGCTTTTTAAATAAGTAGTAAAATTTACTAAACTTAAAATGAAAATAAAAACAAAACTGATGTCATAAAAATACACTTGTAGGTTTGAAATTCTCTAGCACATTTATGTTCACCATCAACAACAAATATATTAGCAAAATATATTTATAATTTAGGTGTTAATGTATATTTTAGTCAGAATTATTGCGCTCCTATTCTTGCGCTCCATCTGTTTCGGCGGCGCTCGTTCACGGAAGTTTTGTCACGGGTGGGTTGTGGAGGATGGAGTGAGGACTCAAGTGCGGAAGTGAAGTAGTGTTTAATTAAGTAAAACATAAATCAAACAAACAAACAAAGGAAAACCAGGTCCCATGAACTAATGACTAAATCCAAGAACATGATAATGGCAGGCACAGAACAACACACAACTAAACACCCAGGTAACATTAACAACGAACGAGCACAGGACAGCTAACACAGGGAGACTAAATAGGAAGGCAAACAAAGAGGGTAACGAGGGAAGGCAGGTGGAACAAATAAACCAATAATTAGATAACAAGGGGGAGGGACCAGACAATGACAAGAGCACATGGCCCCAAAATAACAAAACACCCATGTGCATCACCAGACAGGACAGACATGTGACAAGTTTAGCCTGCTGAAGGCTCGTCCACTCATGACAGCAAAATGGAAATATTTGCTTGACTTTCTAACATTTACAGATGGAGAATATGTCTGTGCACTGAGGAAATTATTGGAAGTCACTTCAGCTTAAAGATTATTAATAGAGGTATATTTGTTTCCACCAATCGCTGCACAAGTTAAGGTCACATATGATGACGAAAGCACGTTAGTGCGAGCCCTCCCGGAACCCATAGAGAATGCAAATAACATTGTAAGTTAACTTACCTCAGGCTTGTTTTTCGACGTGCAGAGATTAAGCTCTAGCGCAAGTTCTGCCGGGAAGATTAAATTGTTACGTAACTTGTTACCTTCTCATCTATCCAATCATATCCTAATACTTTTGGTATAAAAGGTTGGTACTTACACACGTCTGAGTTCGCAGATGCTGTCGCTCCATTCACCTCCACCACCTCCAAGATGGGACCTTCCCTTCACCTCCACCCTCCCCACCACCTCCAAGATGGGACCTTCCCTTCACCTCCACCCTCCCCACCACCTCCAAGATGGGACCTTCCCTTCACCTCCACCCTCCCCCACCACCTCCAAGATGGGACCTTCCCTTCACCTCCACCCTCCCCACCACCTCCAAGATGGGACCTTCCCTTCACCTCCACCCTCCCCACCACCTCCAAGATGGGACCTTCCCTTCATCTCCACCCTCCCCACCACCTCCAAGATGGGACCTTCCCTTCATTTTCCTTAACACCACCAAGACGGGTCCTTCCCTCCATCCTCCACATAACACCAAGATGTCTTTCTCCTCCATCCACCCCACCACCACCAGATGGCCCCTTCCCTTACTTCGCAGGGGGTCGGCTGCGCCCCTGCCTTCGTCTTCAGGCAGGATATGCAGAGTCCGAACCCTAGGATTGCAAGCTTCGGACGGGGCCTACGCCAAAGAACTTGATTGCTTGCTGAGCTCTTAGTAAATGTTAATTGTCACAGTATTTATTCTCCCGAGTCTTTCTGGTAGAACTGTCTTTGTTCGGTAAGTATGCCCTACTCTGACTCGGATTGGCTGTCAGGTTTCGGCATTAGGAATGATGATTGGTTTTTCATTCCTAATGAGCCGCGAAGTTTATGGTAACTATAGAGATATACATCACACCCCAAATGTTTTTTCATCGGATCTGCACGTGTCATGTAGGTGACCCATTTTGTTTTTAAACCGGCGAATTTCGCCGAAAGGTGAGGAGTTTTCATGCCTGAGCCTAATACTAATAAAACAAATGTTGCTGATGTAGTTTAACTTGTGTTAAATCCACAAAATTCCATTTAATGTTATTCCCCCCCACATGCAACAAAATCCTGTATCAACAGTAGAACTGTAAGTAGAACTGAATCAATGCATGGCATAAATACAAAAAAGTAATTTGAGTACAAAATCAATTTCATTCTTTCCTTGCTGTTGCTGTATAATTATATACAAAATATACATAATATAATGCTATACATGTAAAACTCACAATAATTCAACACAAAACTTGTCAAGTTAATTTCATGCCTAAAAACAGTAAATGTAATTATTAACCTGATTTACAACTTTGTATGTACAAGATTGCCCTAGATTTTGGGAGATTGGATTAATGCCCTTGTGATAAAGTGTACAATAACTTGTTTTACGGTGCCATAATGTGGGGCTGTTGTTTTGCAGTGTGTACTTTGATCTTAACACCTTTAACCTTATTATTTATTATTCTCAGGTTAGGTAAAGTAAGTCGAGTCTGGCCTAAATTATAAGCTTAAACTGACTTAATAATTTGATCAGAAGACTTCTCTGTGGTATGTTCTTATTAAAAGTCTTAAACACTATAAATCAAAACTTCGGTAGGCAGTTTTTCTAATTAATTACATTTATTTTAATTGGTAATTTTTCATTTTATAATAAACAAAAATGTTAAGGCAAATAAAACTTCATTAGAATATAAACTACAACAATCATGCATTGAATCAAAGGCAGCTCTGTGTTTCTTGTCTTCAGCTCTGTGTTTTTTGTCTTCAGCTCTGTGTTTTTTGTCTTCAGCTCTGGGTGTCTTGTCTTCAGCTCTGGGTGTCTTGTCTTCAGCTCTAGGTGTCTTGTCTTCAGCTCTGGGTGTCTTGTCTTCAGCTCTGGGTGTCTTGTCTTCAGCTCTGTGTGTCTTGTCTTCAGCTCTGGGTGTCTTTTCTTCAGCTCTGTGTGTCTTGTCTTCAGCTCTGTGTGTCTTGTCTTCAGCTCTGGGTGTCTTTTCTTCAGCTCTGTGTGTCTTGTCTTCAGCTCTGGGTGTCTTGTCTTCAGCTCTGGGTGTCTTGTCTTCAGCTCTGTGTGTCTTGTCTTCAGCTCTGGGTGTCTTTTCTTCAGCTCTGGGTGTCTTGTCTTCAGCTCTGGGTGTCTTGTCTTCAGCTCTGGGTGTCTTGTCTTCAGCTTTGGGTGTCTTGTCTTCAGCTCTGGGTGTCTTGTCTTCAGCTCTGGGTGTCTTTTCTTCAGCTCTGGGTGTCTTGTCTTCAGCTCTGGGTGTCTTGTCTTCAGCTCTGGGTGTCTTTTCTTCAGCTCTGGGTGTCTTTTCTTCAGCTCTGGGTGTCTTGTCTTCAGCTCTGGGTGTCTTTGTCTTCAGCTCTGGGTGTCTTGCCTTCAGCTCTGTGTGTCTTGTCTTCAGCTCTGGGTGTCTTGTCTTCAGCTCTGGGTGTCTTGTCTTCAGCTCTGGGTGTCTTTGTCTTCAGCTCTGGGTGTCTTGTCTTCAGCTCTGTGTGTCTTGTCTTCAGCTCTGGGTGTCTTGTCTTCAGCTCTGGGTGTCTTGTCTTCAGCTCTGGGTGTCTTGTTTACAGCTCTGGGTGTCTTGTCTTCAGCTCTGGGTGTCTTGTCTTCAGCTCTGGGTGTCTTGTCTTCAGCTCTGGGTGTCTTGTCTTCAGCTCTGGGTGTCTTGTCTTCAGCTCTGGGTGTCTTGTCTTCAGCTCTGGGTGTCTTGTCTTCAGCTCTGGGTGTGGTCTCTACCATCATGTTTCACAGAATACCAGTGAACAACAAGTAACTAAACAATCAATGGTTGGCTGCTCTGAACATTGATCTCAAAACACCGGTAGAATCAATCAAGAAATGGTGTGTTTGCTCAAAGCATTTTGGACCAAATTACTTTAGAAAACAAGGACAGTACGGTACGGCGTCTAAAGGATACGGGCATCCCAACAATCTTCAGAGTACAGACAGGTCCAAGTGTACCCATGGCTGTAAGTATAACAATTTAATTTTTTGTTAGTTTGAACCACCCGATTGAAAAAGCAATCAATGAGTGCTAGGTTTGCTCGATCATCTGTCTTGTACAGTATATAACGTTATTATTTTTGTTGTAGAGTTCTGGTGAGGTAGTGTATAGTTTAATTAAAGGAAACTTGTAGAATTTTCGGTATTGTTTATCTACAGTTTCTAGGGTACAAAATATTAGTGATGTCACGTTATGTCCCGAAGCTTTGGAGCGTGTGTCAAAAAATCATCTCATTAATGATGTCCGAAATCTCGCTTGGCCTGACTAGTTCAGGAAGCGGTTCTAATCTAAATTCACAGTCCCCTACCCTCTTTAACTCCGCCACTTTTCATTTTTAGACTAATAATATCGCCCCTCCTGTCTATTATGAGCAAAGACTTGATTTACACATGTTTGATAGCCCCATTCATTTCAAGCCAATATGTTTATAACACCGTTATGTTATAGTATATGCTACATTGACTTAGAAGGGGGGAAGAGCTCTTGAATCTGTGCTCTGACCCTGGTTTCAGAATCAGCCTTGCAAGCAGTTCGTTAAAGCGATCATAAATATACCCTCATCACAGTATGTGAAAAAGGTATATTCTCATTTCTACTTGATACCTGATTCTCGATTCCCACCCCTAACTTTTAGGAAAGTAGCCTTTTGTGTGAACATTATCTGAAGTTGTCTTACAGTATAATAATGTACCCTTGTAATTCAGGAATAAAGAAGAAGCTGGTTTATGCATCCAATTGCAAAGAACTTGCTCCTTGGGTGAGCAGTGTGAGCAACCGCAGGTGGTGGAGCTGTTGCACCTCCAAGGGAGATGCAATGACACACAATCATACACACACAACTCCTCACAAAATGAAAGTCTAATTGATTAATTGAAAGTCTAGTGCTCATATGCATGCTGTGTAGAGGTGTAATGCATAGTGACATTGCTGGTTATCACAAATCTTGCACAATAAATTAATGGCATGCAAAACATTTTTGTGTGTTTTACAGATACTTTGAATGAATGTTAGTACTAAAGCAATTTTCTTATGTTATTGTCCTGAATTGGTCCAGACGATGGAAATCAATAATACATCATATCTCAGGGGTTCATCGCTGGGAGGAAAATGGCATGGAGTACAAATGCTACCATAAAGAGCTGACAAGAGACCAGCAAATGACGAAGAAATGGTTGTCTGTGGACTCCCCTGCCTACAAAGCCCTGGTTGAAAAATTGGTGGATACACGTCTACTGAAAGACCTGGAGCAAATGACGCTGTTCAAACACACAGGTATGCTTATGAAAAAGTTTGATGTGCAGGTATTATAATGGCCAACAAAATTTTACTTTCAGTGGGAAGTGTCTGTGAAAGTGATATGAAATGTATAAGTATGATGGTCCTTTGAATCACTTCAAAAGATACAAATATTGGATTGACCCCAGTCCTGACACAATGTCAGTCCTGCACAGATCATGCACACAAATTTTCATACTGGTTATTGTTTCAGTTATCAAATTTTTTCCCCTGTTTTACCAGGACATCTCGAGGTCTTTCATAATGCCCTGCTGAAATACTGTCCAAAGCGTCTACACTTTCATTATTCATCGATGCAGGCACGCACAATGTTGGCCATTATGGACCACACTAGATAGATAAAATAGACTTAAAATACTCCATCATTTATGATCATACATACTTAAGTATGAAAAATAAACTGTTAAATGCCTACTTTTTTTATGTGTCCACTTACAATCGAAACATATGGAAGCTTGTTTCCGCTTCTTTAATTTTAAAAAAAATAATTAATTGCGACTTTTTATCTCTAAAGTCGCAATTCTGCGATATAAAGTCACAATTCTGAGAAATAAAGTCGCAATTGCGAGAGAAAAAAGTCAGAATTGCGAGATATAAAGTTCAAATTCTGAGAAATAAAGTCGCAATTCTGAGATATAAACTCGTAATTCTGACTTTGCTCGCATTTCATGTTATTGCCATCACCAGAGTGTCAAAGACGTGTCAACGGAGGAACTTGGGTTGCATTCTATAGCATAATAGAATGGAAAAGATTATGGAGGATTATTTTCGGCTCGGTTTCACAAATAGAGAAATCTTGATTTTAATGGAGGAATCACATAACATGAAGCTTAGTCTCCGAACTCTTGAGAGAACGTTATGCAGGAATCAGTTGTGGCGGAGACGCAATAAAACTGACGAAGCTGAAGTGGCACATTTTATACACCAGCAGCTTCAGATATCGGGACGACAACATGGCTATCGTTGGATGCACCAGAAATGTTGGATGTCCGGAATTATTACAGACAAAGAAACTGTCCGTAAGTTGATGAGATTGTTAGATGGACAAGGAGTTGATCACCATTATATGATCACCAGGATTCTAGCATGATATACCTTATTTACTATGATTTACCATATGCCATATAAATGTGGTATTATACCTCTCTATCAACTCCAACTACTGTTTGTGTAGCTGTGTTTGAATGCCAAATTTTTAGAACTATACGCTGAAGAGTTACCTTATAGTTCTAAAATTTGCCACTCAAACAACTACACAAACACACTAGTTTAAGGTTCTTTGTTTTAATAAATACATTAACCATTTACTCTACTTTACAGGTTTTGAAACTCAACACGACAGTTTCCAGTATCAAGAGTACAAGCTCCATGGTGTCCGCCCATGACACAGAGAGCGAGGTCAAGACCTGCAAAATAGGAGACCTGACAGGGACCATTCTACTGTCCCTATGGGACAGTCAGATAGATAATGTAAAGTGTGGGAGAACTTACGAATTCACAAACCTCACAACTCGGTCATATAATGGTATAACCAATTTGACAACCACACGAAACACAAAGATCAGACAAATCTGACAGACAAATCAGACAAAGCAGTACAATAACATTGCCCACCACATCAAGCATAGATGACGATTTTGCTACACAAACAAACAGTTACACAACCAATAGAGGGCAGCACTATTTCTATTAAGAAACTCTGTCCCAAGTGTCACAGTACACAAGCAAATTTTTAGCAGTAAAGAAAAGTTCCACAGGTGCACCACCTGCAAGATTTTAAGAAAACAGTAAAGCTATGTAACAAAATGTAATGGATCAATCATTTTCCAAATTGACGAAGATGAGATATCATTGGCCATCCCAAATTCTGTGCTGACCAAATTCATAAAGGAAAAGGAAATTACATTCCTAGATGCACAGGACATAGAATAATTTCTTCTAACCTGTGGGCCTGTGACCGTGACGTACACCGATGACAACCATGTCATAGAAATAGCCAATCAATCTCCATTATTGAAGTCACCTCAAATGAAACAAGAGATTGATGAAGAACTTTGCACCATCACAGATGCAGTATCATTAAACAAAACTGCTGAACAAAAATTCCCAGGTGAAAAAAGACATGCTTCACCTACACAACACTTAGAACCAAAACAAACACAACCCACCAAAGACTCAAAGTAGACATGCTATCCCTTTAAGGGAAATTAACACATAAAGACACTAACACCTAACAAAATAGATAACTTACAAAAACATACATTAATACATGGTCATGGTTTTTCTTTAATTAATGGAATTCTAATAGTTATTACAATTGTCATCCTAAAAACGACGTAAATTGTTACAGTATAATACATTAAAAAAATATGTATACAAGTATTGGAATTGTTATTTTTTTCCATATACTGGTACATTTATTGTTCTATTACATGTGTTCTATAATTTCTTGTTTTATATTCATTGTTAATGTACACACTTTTGTTCAGTCACTGTAATTCTTACACTTTCATTTACAGTTTAATAATAACTTATGTTCACTTCCCATTTAAAGACCATTTTTCACGTCCAATTTTACCCTGGTAATGAATCTTTTATATATATATATATATATTTCTGAAACTAACACAGCTTTTGAATTTATAATAACTTCATAATGTGTTCTTTAAATGTTCAAAAATTATATTGTTCTGAAGAAAAATAAAATAAGTTCAACAACAATAGTCAATGTCATTGCTTTCTTTAAACTCCTACACAAACATATTATCCAGACACAATTGTTTTACTTTAAACTGTTTACTACATTTTCTAAATAAATACAAATCTCACAATTTTAAAATAAAGCAAATATTTCACATTAAAGTTAAAATCTGTATGTCAATGTTACTTTTAAAATAAAAAACAATAAGCATCCGGACAAGTAGGGGGCAAAGTGCAACATACCAACTTAAAAGACCACAACCTGATTCAGAAAAATTTACCTAAGGACTGCGACGACCAATAACATGACGAACGACAAGAAATTCACGTCTTTTGGGACGCACGATATACCACACTCAAGACACAGATACCGGTGCTCATGGTTGTCTACGCCGACGCATATATTATGTTTCGCCGTCACGGGCCAAATTATGTTTGTCATATTGACGGGTATGATAAATTAAAAACTTATGGAATATGTATAAACGGATGCATTGATGGGTTTTCCAGAAAAATTATCTGGCTTGAAGCATACAAAACGAACAATGACCCACGAGTAATTGCAGGTTTCCCTTTCAAGGGAACTCGAGCTGTGTTGAGACGCGGTGGGAACGCCTTGCGTGATTGCGTCGTGAAGAACGTCAAATCAGTCCAATGGAAACGGGAGACGTCATGGGCGGGTGACGTCACCGACCAGGAAGCTATAAAGCACTCCCGCGATCAGAAAACACTAGCTTTGTTGCCTTCAGCAAGTGCTCTCTGTCTGTCCATGTCTATTTATTGTTGTCTGTCTCAGTATCTAGATATATATATTATGAAGAAACAAGAATTCAAAACGTTGTGTTGTTCCCTACCCTCGTTTTATCTCGGGTGGGGACGCGCATCAGCTTTGCGTTGCTTGTTTGGGAGTAGAGCATACCCAGTCAGTTCTCGAGGGGGCTGACTGAGTTGCGAGAGGTTGTCTGTTAATCACCTCGCTCCCGCCGGGCGTTCTTCGAGGAGGACGATTCGGTGCGCGCTTCCCGAGGCGCGAGTCCCGCTGCTGCCGAGGCACAACGGCGACGCGCATCTTGGGGAGCGCAAATGGATCTAACAGCAAGGTTTGAGACGGGCGCGCCCTATCTCTGCCTTCACGTGTTAAATCCAGTGGCTTATCTCGGGGAGAAGCACGCGCTGCGGTTTCTTTTCCCCGGGATGAGACTCTCGTGCTGCGATCTCCAGTTCCGAGGAATTGGTGATTGTGAGTGTTTAAAAAGGATATATGTGTATAGCCTATATATATATATATATATATATATATGAATAAAGCAGAAGTGTGTGAGTTTTCAATGAATAAATAAATAAGTCAGCTCATAACTCTGTTGTATAAAGAGGAGCTTATAAAAGGAGGTTTTATTTTGTGCAGTTTGCAAAGTTAAATGTTTTCTGGCCAGCTGAACATTATGAGAGTGAGAATATAATTAAATCTCTATCCTCCTCGTCGGGGATTGCCGTTTTTTCCTATCTCCACACTGAGGAGTTGAGATCGTGGAATAAACCGGTTTCTATTTTAAATGTCATTGTATGACAGTGCCTCGGGTTAAAGAGACGCTTACTAGCTATCTCTCTCCCGAGTTGGCGTCATCATTTCCCCGACGTTATCCACCAGCCATCATAAATAATAGATAAATATTATTAGGCAGCATTGGTGGGTAAACTATATAAGGACATGGATGTATGTGAGGGGCGACTCTCTGAGGAGGGTCGCAGCGCTGCCAGTTCGGTTGTTTCCTGCTGGTGGCCACGGAGTGATAGATATAAGTTTTTCTGATGTAAAGAAAAATAAAGGAAAAATAATAAATAATATATATATATGTCTGTTCTCTGAATGCTTCGCTTTCAACAAAATGAATATATATTCTATCCAGCGGCGTTCCAGAGGTGTCTTCCTCACCGATCTAATGTTCCTGAGACTGTTGGGCGGGAGCAGTCTCAGCCTACTAAAGCTCCACGCAGCTTAAAGTGCTGCAAATTAGAGCGTCGCCATTTAGGCTCATCCACAATCGAGAGGGACCTGGGTGGCGGTCGCTGTCTAGCCAGTTAGAGATATGCAAGATCTGAGAACTGTTTTATCTCTAATATAGCTTGGAAGTAGAAGCCCTGACGCCGAGGGCTGCAGGCTTCTGAGGGTGGTCCCCTCCGGGGTAGGGACGGTTTTGAGAAATCGTTTCTCCTCGGCGCCCTCTGGGGTGCGACTCTCTGAGGTGGGTCGCAACGCTGCCAGTTCGGTTCTCCTGCCGGTTCGCCGTTTCAGGACACCGAGGTGTTGGCGTCCCCAAACGATCCTCCGAGGAGGGTCGTAGAGCAGTCAGTTCGGTTTCCCGGCCGGTTCGCCGTTTCAGGGCGCCGAGGTGCCTGCTTTTTCCAACGATCCTCCGAGGAGGGTCGTTGGAACTAAGATAGTTAGAGGTAGGCAAGATCTGAGGACTGTCGTTATCTTTAATGAAAACTTAGAAGAGAAGTCCTGACGCTGAGGCTATCAGGCTTCTGAGGGTTCCTCCGGGGCAGGAACGGTTTTGAGAAATCGTTTCTCCTCGGCGCCCTCTGGGGTGCGACTCTCTGAGGAGGGTCGCAGCGCTGCCAGTTCGGTTGTTCCCTGCCGGTCCTCCGTTCAGGGCACCGAGGTGTCAGCGTCCCCAAACGATCCTCCGAGGAGGGTCGTAGAGCAGTCAGTTCGGTTTCCCTGCCGGTTCGCCGTTTCAGGGCACCGAGGTGCCTGCTCTTTCCAACGATCCTCCGAGGAGGGTTGTTAGAGCTAAGATAGTTAGAGGTAGGCAAGATCTGAGGACTGTCGTTATCTCTAATAAAACTTAGACAAGAAGTCCTGACGCTGAGGCTATCAGGCTTCTGAAGGTTCCTCCGGGGCAGGGACGGTTTTGAGAAATCGCTTCTCCTCGGCGACCTCTGGGGTGCGACTCTTTGAGGAGGGTCGCAGCGCTGCCAGTTCGGTTGTTCCCTGCCGGTCCTCCGTTCAGGGCACCGAGGTGTCAGCGTCCCCAAACGATCCTCCGAGGAGGGTCGCAGAACGGTCAGTTCGGTTGTTCCCTGCCGGTTCGCCGCTTCAGGGCACTGAAGTGACTGTTCAACCAAATCCAGAGGCCAGTCTCGAGAGACTGGTGCCCTTAGCAGAATTTCTGGCAGCGTGGAAACTACTGCCACATATTTCTCAGTGGGTCCTGCACACTATAGAAAAGGGTTCAGAATTCAGTTCGGTTCTCGTCCACCCAGATTTCTAGGGGTCCTCCCCACAGTGGTGGACCTCGAGCAGGCTCTGGTTATGGAGCAGGAAGTGCTGACACTTTTGCAAAAAGGAGCTATAGAAGGGGTTCCTCCTCCCAGCAGACAGTCAGGGTTTTACAGCCGCTTCTTCATTGTTCCGAATGAGGATGAGGGGTTGCGTCCTATTCTAGACCTGCGTCAATTAAACGGCAGGTTTCAGAATCTCATGTTCATAGTATGCTTACGCTAATATGATTGTGTCACAGATTCAGCCCGAGGACTGGTCTGTCACAATAGACGTGAAGGACGCTTATCTATCCATCCTCATCACAGGAGGTTCCTGAGGTTTGCTTTCGGGGGCGAAGCATACCAATATCGGGTTCTTCCGTTCGGCCTAGGTTTATCACCCCACACCTTTACAATATGCGTGGATGCAGCTCTGGCTCCTCACAGACTCCAGCGCATTTGCGTATTATACTATCGACGATTGGTTGATCCTAGCTCAATTTGAGCAGATAGCAGTTCGGCATCGAGATGTCGTTCTGTCTCATTTAAAGATGTTGGGGTTGCGACTCAACGCCAAGAAGAGTGTGCTCCTCCCAGTTCAGAGGACCACTTTTCCAGGTGTTATAAATGTTTCGCCGTAAATGGGGTAAAACTAGGCCAGTCACTCACTGTGGAACAGTTTCAGACTGTTGGGTCTTGTGGCAGCTGCGTCCAACGTAATTACTTTTGGCCTTCTGTACATGAGACCCCTGCAGTGGTGGCTCAGGACCAAGGGGTTTTCTCCGAGGGGAAATCCGTTTTCGCATGATCAAGGTCACGCGGCTATGCCTACGTGCCTCGGTCATGTGAAAGAACCTTGGTTTCTCGCCCAGGCCCAGTGTTGGGGGCTTCTTGTTGACGCTTATGCTATCGATGGATGCTTCCCTCACAAGTGGGGGGTGATCATGAGTGGTCACTCGGCGAAGGGTCTTTGGCAGGACCATCTCCTTTTGGCACATAATTGGCTAGAAGTGATGGCGGTATTCCGAGAATCTCAATACTTCCTGTCAGAACCGAGAGGTCACCATGTGCCTGTCCTTCCGGACAACACACTGATGGTCTCGTATATCAGAGCAGATATCCTGTTGAGGCAGGGGCTGAGGCCCGGGGAATGGAGACTTCACCCCGAGGTGGTGGAGCTTCTTTGGGAGAACTTCGGTTAAAACTTTGCCTTTGTGGTTATCCCTGACGCATCCAGCTCCGCTTGGACTGGATGCGATGTATTAGGTGTGGTCGAGGCTACACCTGTACGCATTTCCCGATATCTCTGCTCCCGGGAGTTACCCTCATCTGGAGTCATGGATACTGTGGGCTCGGCCTCTGAGGGGGCCCAGCTCATAGATTCAGGTCTCTCGACTGAGGTCGTGGAGACCATACTCCAGTCTTGAGCTCCCTCCACGAGAAGACTGAAAATTGAAATGTAAACTGTTCTCTGCCTGGTGTGCAGAACACCTTCTGAATCTTGCTATCTGCCCTAGGGTACAGTACTTGATTTCTGCAATGTATGTTTCTTTGCTGGGTTATCTCTGAGGAGAGATCCTTATTTCATCTTCTCCGTGGTACATGAGGCTGAGGCCTGCACGTACTTGGATTTGCACCTGGTTTGGTGGTAGTCTTTCTTCACCCCAGGCCGGGTTGTATTCCTAGGTCCCTACTCAATTTGCGGGTCATTTGTGCTGCAGGCCTTCTGTCCTCCACCTTAATCAGGAACAGCTAAAGACAGATATTGAGTAAGCGAGTAGTTGAGGCTATCTCACTTGCTTATGTAGCGGCTGGACAGCCTTCACCTTTGGCTGTCCGGGCCCACTCTACTAGGAGTATGGCTATAAATTCAGGAGTTTCTCTCCACGACATCTGTAATGCGGCAGGCTGGTCCTTACCGCATACTTTTGTCTATTTTTATGACTTGGACCTAGACTCCACTCCAGGGTCTAGGGGGCTTGTTTCTTAGTGTGCGCATGGTCTTCATACAGTACAGGCATTTGTCATATGGCGTCGTGGGTATAGGGTTCCCACCGCGTCTCAACGCAGCTCGAGTTCCCTTGAAAGGGAACGTCTAGGGTTACGTATGTAACCCTGGTTCCCTGAGAGGGAACGAGACGCTGCGTTGCTTTGCCATACTCCCTGCATACCTGTGATCATCTTGCTTCAGGCTTTTTCAAAGCTAGTGTTTTCTGATCGCGGGAGTGCTTTATAGCTTCCTGGTCGGTAACGTCACCCGCCCATGACGTCTCCCGTTTCCATTGGACTGATTTGACATGTTCTTCACGACGCAATCACGCAAGGCGTTCCCACCGCGTCTCAACGCAGCGTCTCGTTCCCTCTCAGGGAACCAGGGTTACATACGTAACCTGAGACGTTTTTTGTACATGCTGTTGCTGAGAATAACGGATTTCCACAAAGAATACGTATTGACCATGGAACTGAAAATACTCATATAGCAGAGATGCAAAAATTCTTCAGAGACACTGCAAGTGCTGAATGCGTCACTCTTGGTCCAAGCACTGGGAATCAGAGAATCGAACGATGGTGGTCCACTTTGAAAAGCCAGTGCATATACAGTTTTGGATGGATCATTTTGAACAACTAAAAGAAGACGGACACTTTGTTGACACTTTCATTGATAAATCTCTCATCCAGTTTTGCTTCCAACATTTTATACAGGTAACAATTTTTGTTCACTATCAGAGTGGTTATAGAGAGTATTGAATCTGGATTATAACTTGATATTATTTATTGACGTATAGTGTGCAATTTTTTTAAATTATTTGACAATACAATGTTTTAATATATATTCTTATATATTATGTTACAACAATCAGTCTCAAATGAGTCTCGGGGAATATTAGTTCAAATGGACTGGATATACATGAGTCGAATATGATTTGCTTGTTATCTTAAGATATTAACCTTCCCAATAAAGGGAATATTTAATCATGTACACGTAACCTTTATCAATTTAGTTTCAGTTATCTGACATTTTTGTTTGTCCTGCAAACTAAAACTCAGATTTTCTTATCCTACATCAATAAACGTACTTCCTAGGAAAATTAAGTATCTGATCAGGACAATTAATAGTTCCTATGTTTGTACAGTTTGTATTACTTAAATAATACACAATAAAGCTTAGGTAACGTTAGATCTTGCGCTTCATTGACTTTTGAGTTTGTGAGCAAATAACAGATTCAATCTTCAATGCAATTATTGGATTTTAATAAAACAGACTAAAGAATACAAAACTACAATTTCACACGGAGTAAATATGCATATATATATAGAGTAAACAAAACACATAAGGTACCAACGAAATAAATCAAATTAACGAATAATATGAGGGGAGAGAGAGAAAGAATGAGAGAATAAATCAGGGAGCGAGTGAGAGAGAGAGAGAGAGAGAGAGAGATAGAGTGACAATTTTCAATTCAGTTCCTTTCCAGAGAGACCCCAAGTATGTATTAAAATATTCGCAGGAATATTCTAGACAACCTTTAAACAGCAGTTTCAATCGTGAGATAAAATACTTGCTTAAATCTGGCTCTCAGAGGTGTGTGTGCTGATTTCAAATTGTCCTGCAGTTTCCGGAGTTCCTTCCTGACGCAGGTGTTGCGCAATTTCGGCCGCTCACACGAATGTAACACTTTACCGAAAGGTGACTGAACTCAGACGGAAATAAAGAAAAGCCTAAGATGAAAACGAAGTTTTCAGAAAATAAAACGAAGAAGCTCCTTGGCGGAGTTTTCTCGTGAAGATGAGTAGATTCTTCTCTTTGGCGGAGTGCGAAGAATAACGGCAGAGGCTTGGCCTTAAGGGCCAGCTGGGTTACACCTATTTCTCATGGCTGGGCCAATCGTTGTTCAGAAACGGAGGCGGGAAAGACGTTCTTTGTTTAATTCGTCCCACCCTCCTTACATAATTTATAGCGATGTCAAAATTGAGCATTTATTCTCAGAAAGATGGTATTTCTTAAATAATGCATCTTTTTGTGATTTGTCGTCGAGATTCGACGCTGTCGGGTTTTTACCATTCTACAGACACCACAAACTACAATTTTGCGATTCTGGAACACAGAGATAATGGATTGTTTGTAATTATGGGCATATAGAGTTTGGTTCTCACCCTGCATGCCTCAGAGCTACTTCTAACATGACATGTGCATACATTTAACCACACAGCGAGATACATTTCATACATTTAGAAGGTAGTTTTCAATGAGAAACGTCCGTGGATGAGCATTCCGGCTCATATGTGTGTGTGTGTGTCTTGGTGTGTGTGTGTGTACGTTGCACTGTCCTTCCCCCCATTTCTTGGGGTGAAGAGAGAGAGAGTGTCTGTAGCCTTTCAAGCTCTGTAATCAAGATCTTGGGGTGTCTGTCTTATGCTGCGTGGTCATAAAGGTGTCAAGAGACACTCGGAATCCAGCCACGGCGGAGCCATGGTGGTAATTTAGGTTCTTTGAGTCTTATTTTACATATCTGAGTTCAGAGGGTGACAGCACGAAGGAATGTGGATTTTTGCAAAGAGAAATAGAATCATGATTCTGGCCCATTCGTTACAATTATTATAATTATATATATATATTTTCATTTTTTTTATGAAGGAAGAGCTTGATGAAAAGGTCACTACCTGGAATTGCCACAGGATACGGCTAACTCACAACCCACGTGCTCCAAGTGGTCGACCTTCAATAATGTTTGCTGTTTCCAGCTTATATGGAGTGCAGAATTTCTTGCATCCAATTGAAAAAACAAAACTGAATATTTGCCAAGAGGAGTGTTTATTTAAAGACTACCCTTGTGATGAGGATGTCAGATGATGTTTATGAAATTACAGACCTTTACCTCCAGCTTCGTGAATTGATCCTTCAAGGACTGGACATTGAGGACTAGATTCACCATACTAAATTAATAAACAGCACTATAAGCTATGTAAAGGTATTATTCCAATTGTTTTAGTATTTCAGATGACCAAAATATTTAAATTGGTATAAAACTTGTGAAATTTACATCTGTTGAATTGCAGCCTTTCACCAAGCTCTTCCTACCCCAGCAACCTTGAGTGAGGCCACATTTACACATAGCCGGGTATTTAGAGAAACGAATATTTCCCCCCCTCCGTTTTCAATAATAACATTGTGCACACAACCTGCATAAATACGCCGTTGAGCGCCATCATAACTATGCCAAACCTATGGGCGGCAGTGTAGGGAGAAGGATAAAGCCATGCAAGCCAATCAGAATCCTCAGAATCGACAAGAGAGAACCTAAAACCCCGTTTCTCCCAGTTGACACGACAACATATAACCAGCGTTTTCAGAAATCTCCACTTTGGCCGGAGTTTTTAGAAATAATCGTTTTCTGTGATAAAAACGGGGGTTTCGTGTAAATGAGAGGCCAAACCGCAGGGAAATATCTGCGTCTTCCTTCGTGTAAACGGGGCCTGAGTGAAGGGGATGGAGAACTCTTATTTGCTACAGGAACTTTGCTCGTCTATCTTTCTGAGTGGCAAATCTCTCAATGACCCTTGTGGTGAAATCTGGAACGTCCCGTGTGAGTTTCTTCTCTATAGAGAGCATAGCCAGGGCGTTGAGGCGATCTTGTGCCATAGTGTTCCTAGGAATGTTTGATCCTCTTTAAAGTAGAGAAGCACCTCTCTGATTCTGCTGTAGTCATTTTTGATGTGGTGATGAGGATCTTGAGAAGACTCACCCCAATTTCCCACCAGATGCGGAACGGCTGCGGAACGACTCAGCTGCGTGACAGCTCCGTGTTCCGTCGTCCGTCAATACCCACCAGGGGTCTCATTTATAAAGCGTGCGTACGCACAAAACGGGGCTGGAAACGTACGTACGCCAGTTCCCACGCAAAGGTTGTGATCTATAAAAAACTAACTTGACGGGAGAATGTGCGCACCTTTAAGCAAAATTTGAGCCGTGCGTACGCACATTCTGGAGACAAAGGGAATTGGCGACACAGATGGTGAGGTCGTGAACTGAAGTTAGGTTGTAGAAAAGAAATGTGAGAAGAACGATTATAAGAATTAATGACATTTAATTTTCACTCCATTTCATACGTTATATCCACATTATCATGAAGATTAAATCCAACAGTGTTATTTGTGCCCATTGTTTTAGACTATATACATCTACTAAAATCCAAACGTAATTCCAAAAATTATTTAGGCTATAAAAAATATTAATAATAATCAGCGCTGCCTTACAGTCACATTGTCCACAACGGGAGCGCAGGAGGACATGGCGCGACTATGTGATACAGAATAGCACGAAATACCCTTTTATTAGAGAACTGCAGAACACAGTGTAAAAAGGAAATATTTTCCTTAATGTACATATATCATAAAACGTCAAAGTCTGCAAATATAGTCATGAAGCACAATCGCTACTCATCATCTGTCCTAACTATTACGGTGTTCATTACAAAACCGCCAAGAAGCATGTGTTCACTATAACATTTTCGTCTTAAATTTTCACCCACAAATTAATTATGTGATTTTTGTCAAGGTGTTAACGATCAGTCTATTTGCTAGAAACATATAAATCCTCCGGTGACCCGGGTATGTAATGCTTCATGATGGCACTGCTGGCACTGTTGGAGGATTACGCCAATGGCAGAATAAGAAGAGAAAGAGTTTTCAGGGACCATGATGATTTCCTGGCCCATGATGATGACTGGCTAATAAGCCGATTTAGATTCCCTAGAGCTGTGCTCTTGGATCTATGTGGCGAATTGGGTCCAGTATTAGAGAGGGCAACACGCCGGAACCATGCCATCCCAGTCCAAATACAAGTCCTCACCACTCTGGGGTTCTTGGCAACCGGCTGTTTCCAGCGGGAATTGGCAGACAGGTAAATTTATTAATATAAAAAAAACTATAAGTAATCCTCAAATTTGTCTCTAAGAGCTTTTTTGTATATGAATTAATTATATTGGAATCTATCATCTCACCCTAGGTCTAGTATATCACAGCCGTCCCCTGAGTGCCATAATATCTGTCGTTTTGAATGGTATCCTCAATATGGTTAGTCGATACATCAGGTTCCCCTACACTGTGCGAGAACAGGCCGAAATTAAAATGCAATTTGCAGCAATGTCTGGTTTCCCAAATGTAATCGGCGCAATTGACTGCACTCATGTTGCTATAAGGGCACCATCTGAAAATGAATTTGCTTATGTTAATAGAAAGCATGTGCATTCTATTAATGTGCAAATCATATGCGACTCCAACATGACCCTCACAAACATTGTGGCACGCTGGGCCTGGTTCAACACATGATTCCTTTATCTTGACACACAGCAGTGTAGGGAACAGACTAAATGCAGGCGCAGTACGTGATGGCTGGCTTCTTGGTGAGTTTAACAATATTAAAAAGTAGAAACCCTAACAATTTTGTTTTTAATAGGCTATAATTATAACCTGCAGGCGACAGTGGCTACCCCCTGAGACGCTGGCTCCTCACCCCATTTTTAAACCCGCAGAGCGCAGAGGAAACTCATTATAACGAGGTCCACTCTCGTGCCCGTGTGGTTGTGGAGCGTGCCATCGGCATCCTGAAATGCAGATGGCGTGTCCTGGATGCCTCGGGTGGCAGACTTTTATACCATCCAGCAAAAGTGGGCAAGATTGTCAGGGCGTGTGGTGTTTTGCATAATATAGCACTGAGGAACGGTATTCCCCTCCCTCCTCCTGATCTCCCTCTACCCCAGCATTACGACCCCGAGCAACACTAGCCCCCTGGCCGACAAGAGGGATATCAACGAGGTGCAAGAATCCGTGAGGATGTCATGCGGCGTTTGTAAAGAAAGACAAAACTCAAGGTTCATGTTTTAACTGCATCTTTTAATGATTGTGCAATTTCTTGCATCACTTCTCTCATCTGCCGTAGCTCATCTGCAACCCTGTTGACAGCGTTTATTGTCTCTCGCTGTAACTGCAGGACTGCCGTCAGTGAGTACCCGACCACTTTTGGACGTGCCAGACGCAGAAGGGGCACTGCTTTGAGCCGGACGCTGTGCATCTGCATCTGAGAACCCCTCACCCTGAACCTCCTGTTCACCCACAGCTTCAGACTCCGGAAGGACTGGAGGACAAACAATTGGCAACATTTATCCATTTATCACCCCACACACTCAAATGTACAGCGTTAATGATTAAAAAAATCTGTTTAACCTTGCTCCTCTGTGGTTTCAGTCACGTCAGTGTCTCCCTCCTTTTCCGACACAATACCACACACGCTGACCTCCCCAATTATAGCTGCGATTTTGCTGTCCACTGATGTGAGATCAGCTGTACTTGGGCCCCCACCAGTTGCAGCCACGCTCTGGCGGTGGGAGGACAGTTTTCTCTTTGCCTCCACCTTGAATGAATGAGAATCTTTATTTCACATATTTTGCTTACTGTAAGCACAATGTAAATCATTTTTTTTGAAAATCAATATTGATATGTATATAGGTATTTAACCTAATAAAACACAAATGTAATATGTTGGTTAAAAATGAGTATACCTTTAGGTCGGACCATTTTTTTCTTTAATTCCGGAACTGTCCGTTCTGTCCCACTGACACAATTGACGGCAGAAGCAATACTTTGCCACTCGCACTGCTTCTTTTTATTAGTGACCCCACTGCTGTGGCCACCAAATAACACAGTTTTCCGAGCCTCCACCTCCCCTACAAGTGTTTCAATCTCCGTGTCTGAGAAATTACGTTTTTTTCCTCTTTCTCAACGGTCGCCATTATTCAAAGTAACAGAAATAGGCCTACACGTTTTCACTTTCTTGGATTGATTAATTAATTGATGGGTTTCCCAGGTCGGCCTATATATGGGATTCCACTCTCATTTACATGCCGATCAGAAATCATGAGGTGATTTGCATTGACTATTTATGGTTAAAAATGGGCGTGTACAGGGCGGGATATGAGGCTGGTTCACGTACGCACATCTGCGGGGTGATCTGTGATTTATAAGGGAACATTGCTTACAGGTGTGCGTACGCACGGTTTTATAAATCTGAATATTTTTTGGCGTACGCCATTTTTGGCTTTTGGGCGCACGTAAACTTTTAGTAGGGATCCTACGCACAGTTTTATAAATGAGACCCCAGGTCCGGATTTGTTGCGTAACGGCTGCGGCCAGCCATGATTGACATGACATTACCACATGATGATTGTTGCGTCGGAAGCGGAAAATAAGTGGGTGTGTCTTGTCCCACCCATATACAATGGTTACGACGCCCATGTTTCTATAAACAGAACTACCAAACCAGGAAAAGTTTTCCATCCGATTCCGGAGGAGTAGAGGATAGAACTCTTTTCTGAATGACCGATCTCCCTTTTCTGTGGCTTTTATATTGATTCTACAATGGGTAAGTAGCCTACAATAATGAAATAATTAACTTATAAAATGTTTTTTTTTTTGTTCCTTTTTTAAATGTATTTGGATAGTAGCCTGCTGAGTAAATAACGTTTTAATTATTGTTCTTGTTTGAAATGGTAAAATGTTTGTGATTTGTTTTACTGATAAGTGACAATAATAAACAAACTTTTACAGTAAAACTTTACAAAATTAATTTATAAATATAGTCTACATATAAGAAGTTAAGGCTATATGAAACATTCTCCTATACAAAGTTTGTTTAACAGTAACCATTTGAATGCACACTGAATAGTCACTACATGTATATTGTGATCATACTAACATGTTTATTATAATTATTATTATAGTAATTCAATAAATTATTATGTGTATTTCAGTTAAATTAGTTAGCAGTTATTTCAGTTAGCAGCCATATCACCCTGTAGCCCAAGACTGGTTGCCCACTGAAGCTAAGCGGGGCTGAGCCTGGTTAGTACTTGGATGGGAGACCTCCTGAGAAAACCAGGTTGCTGCTGGAAGAGGTGTTAGTGAGGCCAGCAGGGGGCGCTCACCCTGTGGTCTGTGTGGGTCCTAACGCCCCAGTGTACGTGACGGGGACACTATACTGCCAAAGAGCGCCGTCCTTCGGATGAGACGTTAAACCGAGGTCCTGACTCTCCTGTGGTCATTAAAAATCCCAGGATGTCTTTCGAAAGAGTAGGGGTGTAACCCCGGCATCCTGGCCAAATTTGCCCAGTGGCCTCTGTCCATCATGGCCTCCTAATTATCCTCCTATATATATACTAATTGGCTTCATCACTGTCTCCTCTCCACCAGTAAGCTGGTGTGTGGTGGGCGTTCTGGCGCAATATGGCTGCCGTCGCATCATCCAGGTGGATGCTGCACATTGGTGGTCATTGAGGAGATTCCCCCCCTTCTATGTAAAGCGCTTTGAGTGTCCCAGAAAAGCGCTATATAAATGTAATGAATTATTATTATTATTTAAATTCAGTAGCAGGAGAACAATTGCTTTGTTACTTCTGCTGGCAAGACTACGGAGGAGGGGTAGGAGAAGGAGCCAATACTGGGTCCATCCACTGAACCAGCGCAGGCCTCAACAAGGAGATTTTTATCATCTTGTGGAAGAACTGCGTTTGGACAGTCAACGGCATCACCAGTATTTTAGAATGAGAGCAGAGAAAATGGATGAGCTTCTCTCAATCATTGGCCCTGAACTCACCAGACAGAATACCACCTTCAGGTCCGCCATAGAACCAAAGCAGAGACTGGCTGTTGGATTGAGGTGAGCTTCAGATTACATACACAATATATCAAAATAGGTTTGAACTTTAATTTTCAAAATAAATAAACAATTTTTAACAAGATAGGAACATTTACAAACAGAATTTACAATTTTTAAATAATATTATTTAAAACGTATATAGATCTAAAACTATCAAACCACAGCAAAATAACTATTTACAGTGTAAAATGGTATTATACCAAATTTGTGTAGGAGTCCTGCCCTACCCCCACTGTGTATCCTGATCAGAGGAAAGCATCTGGGTGAATGTTCCAGTTGGGTTTATTGATGGGGGTTGGGTAATGGCCTGAAAGTACCTGGCCTAGACAATGTTGCAGTTGGGGTATGGAACATAGGGGAAGGGTGTGAATGAAATGCACTTGAATGTGCTGCTGGTTCCTGCCTTGAAGTTGAGCTGTTCTCTATTTGTTGCAGTAAGGTTAAAATGCCAATTTTGGCCTGCTGCCTCTGT
>JARPMJ010007674.1:35000-41067 GCA_033366665.1 Phoxinus dragarum | reverse complement strand
GTGAGTGTGTGAGTGAGTGAGTGAGTGAGTGAGTGTGTGAGTGTGTGAGTGTGTGAGTGTGTGTGAGTGTGTGAGTGAGTGTGTGAGTGAGTGAGTGAGTGAGTGTGTGTGTGTGAGTGAGTGAGTGTTCAGAGTCAGACACCTTGGCGCTGCTGTCGGAGTGGCGTCTGGTACAGGCCAGTATCTTCATCATCCACATCTGCTGTTCTGAGGCGTCCAGCGCTGACCCAGAGGAATCATGGGAGGAAACAAGAGAGAGAGAGAGAGAGGAAAATATGCAAAGTATTAATGTATTACAGTTGCCATGGCAACCACTTCAAACATACCAAGTTGGATACTAGTTTGATGCTTGCTAAAAACATTTGTTATTTGAAACAAAATAAACGTTAACTGAAATAACTGAAGAACTGTCCGAGTAGACACTACATTTGAATGTGAATGTAATCCGGTCGTACTTCATCCGCCATGTTGTCATGGTCATGTGACCTACGGCGTCAGTTGCGCCGCTTTGTATCCATTCATAAATCCTCTCCCGCGGCATCATGGGATAGTAAAGCGTCCATCATAATCACACTCCAGAATCTCGTCATCCGGGGACTTTACACTGTTTTATGAGTAGTGCTGTGAACTTGGACATATCACACTACTCTTGTCACACACTGTTTTTCTGAAGTATTTTATTTCGGACGCAGTGTGGAACTTTGCATTCAACAAGTCACTCTCCCGAAGAGGAACTACAGACGATTTCTGTTCACAGAACAAGCAAGAGTGACGCACTTGAGCTGTAAACCAACTAACATCAACGTCACTGAGCTTTAGTCCGAGACTGAATAAACCACACACACACACACACACACACACACACACACACACACACACACACACACACACACACACACACACACACACACACACACACACACACACACACACACACACACACACACACACAAGTTTGAGTTCCAGCACTGAGACTGAATCAACCACAAACACATCATTAATGAGAAACAGAACAGCAGCGAGAGCTGGAGTATATCTGATCACCAGCCGCCACACACAAACACACACACAAACACACACACACACACACACACACACACACACACACACACACACACACACACACACACACACACACAGTCTAACACACAGTCCAACACATAGTCCAACACACACACTCACTAGCAAGCACACTCATACACACTCTAAAACACACACACACACTCTATAACACACACACTCTAAAACACACTAACACACACACACACTCTAAAACACACTAACACACACACTCTAAAACACCCTTTAACACACACACACACTAAAACACACTAACACTAACACACACATACTCTAAAACACTAACACACACACTCTAAAACACACTAACACACACACACTCTAAAACACACTCTAACATACACAATCTAAAACACACTAACACACACACACAAGCACGCACACTCACTCATACACACACACACTCTAAAACACCCTCTAACACACACACACACACACTCTAAAACACACTCTAACACACTCTAACACACACTCTAACACACACTCTAACACACACTCTAACACACACTCTAACACACACTCTAACACACACTCTAACACACACTCTCTAACACACTCTCTAACACACTCTCTAACACACTCTCTAACACACTCTCTAACACACTCTCTAACACACTCTCTAACACACACACACTCTAAAACACACTCTAACACACTCTCTAACACACTCTCTAACACACTCTCTAACACACTCTCTAACACACTCTCTAACACACACACACTCTAAAACACACTCTAACACACTCTCTAACACACTCTCTAACACACTCTCTAACACACTCTCTAACACACTCTCTAACACACTCTCTAACACACTCTCTAACACACTCTCTAACACACTCTCTAACACACTCTCTAACACACTCTCTAACACACTCTCTAACACACTCTCTAACACACTCTCTAACACACTCTCTAACACACTCTCTAACACACTCTCTAACACACTCTCTAACACACACACACACAAGCACTAGCACGCACGCTCACTCATACACACACACACTCTAAAACACCCTCTAACACACACACACACGCACTCTAAAACACACTCTAACACACCCTCTAACACACACACACACACTCTAACACACACTCTAACACACACTCTAACACACACTCTAACACACACACACACTCTAAAACACACTCTAAAACACACTCTCTAACGCACTCTCTAACGCACTCTCTAACACACTCTCTAACACACTCTCTAACACACTCTCTAACACACTCTCTAACACACTCTCTAACACACTCTCTAACACACTCTCTAACACACTCTCTAACACACTCTCTAACACACTCTCTAACACACTCTCTAACACACTCTCTAACACACTCTCTAACACACTCTCTAACACACTCTCTAACACACTCTCTAACACACTCTCTAACACACTCTCTAACACACTCTCTAACACACACTCTAACACACACACACTCTAAAACACACTCTAACACACTCTCTAACACACTCTCTAACACACTCTCTAACACACTCTCTAACACACTCTCTAACACACTCTCTAACACACTCTCTAACACACTCTCTAACACACTCTCTAACACACTCTCTAACACACTCTCTAACACACTCTCTAACACACTCTCTAACACACTCTCTAACACACTCTCTAACACACTCTCTAACACACTCTCTAACACACTCTCTAACACACTCTCTAACACACTCTCTAACACACTCTCTAACACACACACACACTCTAAAACACACTCTCTAACACACTCTCTAACACACTCTCTAACACACTCTCTAACACACTCTCTAACACACTCTCTAACACACTCTCTAACACACTCTCTAACACACTCTCTAACACACTCTCTAACACACTCTCTAACACACTCTCTAACACACTCTCTAACACACTCTCTAACACACTCTCTAACACACACACACACTCTAAAACACACTCTCTAACACACTCTCTAACACACTCTCTAACACACTCTCTAACACACTCTCTAACACACTCTCTAACACACTCTCTAACACACTCTCTAACACACTCTCTAACACACTCTCTAACACACTCTCTAACACACACACACTCTAAAACACACTCTAACACACTCTCTAACACACTCTCTAACACACTCTCTAACACACTCTCTAACACACTCTCTAACACACTCTCTAACACACTCTCTAACACACTCTCTAACACACTCTCTAACACACTCTCTAACACACTCTCTAACACACTCTCTAACACACTCTCTAACACACACAAGCACTAGCACGCACGCTCACTCATACACACACACACTCTAAAACACCCTCTAACACACACACACACACGCACTCTAAAACACACTCTAACACACCCTCTAACACACACACACACACAAACAAATACACACAGACAGTATGTCCTAACAATTACATAGATATTAAAAAATAAATTCTCAGATGTGTCATAATGTTTTCTCAAACGATTCTGCACTGAAATCCATCTTTGGAATTGGGAATGTTATTAAATAATGATGTTTATTGCCCGGCGTGACAGAGCGAAACTGGCCAGATCAGAGATGAACGGGAACATTACAGGACAGACATTCATATTGCAACATTTTATAACTCAATCGAAATCAAAACAAATACTGTTCAGATATTAGATTTTATATATATACTATTATTATTATTATTATTACCCAGAACCCCTTGCGAGGGCAGCAGTGAGCAGATCCTCTGAAACTCAATATGGCAGATGTTTCGGTTTCTTAGTTATTAATGCTCACTTAATGTTCTCTCTCCTGCAGCGTCACCTTCATCAGAATCAGATTATTAATACTCAACCTTATGAATATCACGATAACCTTCACTCGAGCAGCTCAGCATTAGTGTTTTAAACCAGCGCTTGATGTAATTATGATGCGTTCTGTAACGAGCAGGAGATGATATTACTGATATTAATATGAGGTTATTACATTATAGGGGTACAGCGAGGCGGTTGTTATAGCGATTTAGCGAACACAACCCAGACGGGCGGATCAGGACCCGACGCGGAGCGGAGCCTGAAGGGGTTGTGTTCGCTATAACAACCGCCTCGCTATACATTATCCCGCTTATTACATGGCTACCTACCAAATAAATCAATCATTTGACACAAAATATTGATTTAAAAAGGAGTTTATTGATTTAAAAACGATTGTATTGCTTCCGCTAAAGAAAATAGTCTGTTCGGTTAGAATCCTGTGTCCATGGCAACGCTGTTTTCCATGGCAACGGTCTACATTAGAATTCAACCAAGCCATGTAATACTGTGTATATATTAGGTTGTGTAACAACATATCGCAATACAAAAATGCTACAATATGTATCGTGGATAGTTCACCCAAAATGAAAATTACTGTGTGAGAAAAAATTCTAGTTTTCAGTGTTTTAGTGTCAGTACTACATTACACTACTGTAAATAATGTTGAATATAATGTATAATATTGCAATGGGGGAATATTGTGTCCTGATAATGCCAAATGTCTGATGTTACCCAGTAAAAAGTGGCTTATTTTATTTTAAATATAAAATGTCAGTGACCAGAGGTGGACAGTAACAAAGTACATTTACTTGAGTACTGTACTTAAGGACACTTTTTGAGTATCTGTACTTTACTTGAGTATTATTTTTTCTGGAAACTTTTACTTTAACTTCACTACATTTGAAAGACAAATATCGTACTTTTTACTCCACTACATTTCTGTCAAGGGCCGTGAGTAGAGAGTAGTAACGTACGTCAGGGATTATTTGTGTTGCATTTTGGTTGTAAATGAAAGTCTGGTTGACGCCAGAACTCGACTGATGTTGGTTTCTGACGTCAACCGATTTTCAACCACAATACAACGTCTGTCCAACGTTGGAGATTAACGTCAATCTGCCACTGGATTCTGACATCAACATGATTTTAATTTTCAACGTTGGGTTTGGTCTTCTAAATGTGAATTTTGTCATTGTTTTGGAGCACAGTTATAGATAACCAGGCTAACATGTTCATACTAAAAGCCAAAAAACTGGGAACAGCCATTTGTGTGTCCGAAACCATTGTGGACGTTATTGAGTGACTTATTCAATCCCACGACTGGAACTGTGTTATAGAAATAAATGTGATACTGATATGAGGAAGGCATAGATTCAGAGGCATAAGTTACTGTAAATTGGTTATTACATGCAACAATGCAACAATAATAAAACAATGCATTGACATTTACTTTTATACTTATGTACTTTTAAAAATGAGTACTTCTGTACTTTTACTTGTAACGGAGTAATATTTGACCAGTAGTATCTGTACTTTTACTCAAGGAAGGAAGTTGTGTACTTTGTCCACATCAGTCAGTGACAGAGATCAAGCATATTCGTCTACAATAATTCAGTATTTTCATCTTCAGAATCATGAATATTGTTATTCTGGTGTCTCTATTGTCCTGTGCTTTGGGTTTCCAGAACAAGTCTATTCATTTACACACACAATGTAATATCAAATTTAATAATCAAAATAATAAAATTTTAATCAACTGTACATTTTTTGTTAATCTTTTATCATGTCTTGGAGTAATCGCAATAATATCTTATCGTGAATTCAGTATCGTGATATGTATCGAATCCTGACATGAGGGGATCGCTACACTGCTGATATATATATATATATCATGTGACTGTACAGACTGAGAAACCCCTGAATAAACGCTCTGGACAGTGACGGTCACATGATCTTCTTCAGTGATGTCACTGGCATGACTCTATGAAACAGAGGCTGCTGGTTGTCACGGTAACGGTAACCTTCATCTCCGACCTGAGAGTCCCGAGCACGTCTTGAAGCGAGTGTTTGAACACCCGGACCCCTACACCCCCCCGAGTGAACGCTCTGGAGCGGGACGGGTGCTAGAATACCTCTGAGTTTGAAGAGCTCCCCATTGGCCGAGCTGACGACGAACATGTGCGGCGCCTCGTCGCTCGTCGTCACGG
>JARPMJ010007674.1:12500-32500 GCA_033366665.1 Phoxinus dragarum | reverse complement strand
CCTCCAGAAGAAACACACACACACACACACACCCTCCAGAAGAAACACACACACACACACACACACCCTCCAGAAGAAACACACACCACACACCACACACCCTCCAGAAGAAACACACACACACACACACCCTCCAGAAGAAACACACACACACACACACACACACACACCCTCCAGAAGAAACACACACACACGCACCACACACCCTCCAGAAGAAACACACACACACACACCCTCCAGAAGAAACACACACACACACACACACACACACACACACCCTCCAGAAGAAACACACACACACCCTCCAGAAGAAACACACACCCTCCAGAAGAAACACACACACACACACACACCCTCCAGAAGAAACACACACACACCCTCCAGAAGAAACACACCTGTCGACACACACTAACACACCTGTCGACACACACTAACACACCTGTCGACACACACTAACACACCACCTGTCGACACACACTAACACACCTGTCGACACACACTAACACACCTGTCGACACACACTAACACACCTGTCGACACACACTAACACACCTGTCGACACACACTAACACACCTGTCGACACACACTAACACACCTGTCTTTAATTGTTTAATTTCCAAATTATATTCTCCGTCAAGAACTAAATTACCCATAATCCTACACTCTGAACTAAGTCAGCCTCCCTACTTTCTGAAACTACAGAATATTTTGCAATAAACTTGTTTAAATACAAAACATTAAAAATCAAATCAATTGTTTCATTTTGTACCATTGATTTTTTTGTTATTGGATTTGGATTATGAGTTTGAAATGCTCCCGGGATGAAGAGTTTTACCCATTAAAGAGTTTTTTCTCAGTTTAAAGTGTGTAATGTGATTCACCTCAAAGCTGTTTGGTTTGATTCAAGTTTTTTACATTTTCAGTGCATGTGTGTGTGAGGTAAACGGACACGAGCTTTTGAAGCTCCGCCCCTGTGCCGGGAGCAGCAGCTCATTTGCATTTAAAGGGACAGACACAAAACGGTGCGTTTTTGCTCGACCTCAAAAAGTGACAATTTTAACATGATACAAATATCTGTGGGGTATTTTGAGCTAAAACTTCACACACACTCTGGGGACATCAGAGACTTATTGTGAAAAGGGCATTACACCTCCCCTTCAATAAAAGGGGGCAAATAATTGTTCCCAATGCGTTTTGGAGAACAACATTTATTTCATGTGATTTCACCCCACTTTCACTCTTTTACTTCAATAAAAGGTTTGATTTTTGCATTTTTTAAAATAAAATATGAAAAGGATAAGCAATGCAGATTTATTTTTGACAGCCATCTTTGATCATATTCACCAACGGAGCAAATCATTCTGACCCGCACTGTACATGATGACATTAGAGAGCATATCTGAGTCCATTCTGTTGCAGGTTTCTGGCCTCGACGCTTCCCTTCACACACACTCCAAACTCTTTCAAATCTGTTTCGACCTCAAATCAGACCCTTTCAAGAGCATCAACTCATCTTCACAAACACATAAACACACACACACACACACTCTGATTCCAGAAGAAGTGTGCTATAACAGACACACACTGAGACTCACAGCACTGAAATCATCTGTGAATAATTCACTTTTATGGATGTTGTTCTGCAAGAGAGAAGGTCTCAAGTCCAGCACGACAACACACACCAGGTTTATGAATATGAACCGCAGACATGCGTCATTATTTATATATCCTGATGCTCGAGAAACATTTATGATTATTATCAGTGTTGAAAACTGATTCATATTTTTGTGGAAACTGATGCATTTTATTTTTCAGGATTCTTTGATGAATAGAAAGTTCAAAAGAACAGCATTTATTTGAAATATATATTTTCTAACATTATAAATGTCTTTATCGAAACTCAATTTAATGCATATTTTATGAATAAAAGTATTAATTCCTAAAAATAAAAAATAAACAAATAAAAATAAAAAAAGACCCAAACTTTTGAACTCTCAGTGTTTCCTTCAGTGCTGGTGAAATTGTGCAATGAAACACACACACACACACACACACACAGAGACACACACACACACACAGACACACACACAGACACACACAGAGACACACACAGAGACACACAGAGACACACAGAGACACACACAGAGACACACAGAGACACACACAGAGACACACACAGAGACACACACAGACACACACACACACACAGACACACACACACACACACACACAGACACACACACAGACACACACAGAGACACACACAGAGACACACAGAGACACACAGAGACACACAGAGACACACACAGAGACACACAGAGAGACACACAGACACACACACAGACACACAGACACACACAGAGACACACAGAGACACACACAGAGACACACACAGAGACACACACAGAGACACACACAGAGACACACACAGAGACACACAGAGAGACACATACACACACACACAGACACATACACACACACACACACACACACACAGAGAGACACAGAGACACACAGAGACACACAGAGAGACACACAGAGAGACACACAGAGAGACACATACACACACAGAGACACACAGAGACACACACACACACACAGAGGGACACACACACACACACACACACAGAGACACAGAGACACAGACACACAGACACACAGACACACAGAGACACAGACACACACACAGAGACACACAGACACAGAGACACACACACAGACACATCAGACACATCAAACACATCACACACACACACACACACACACACACACAGAGAGACAAACACACACACACACACAGACACACACAGACACACACAGACACACACAGACACACACAGACACACACACACACACACACACACACACACACACACACCACACACACACACACACCACACCACACACACACAGACACACAGACACACACACTGATGTGTTTAAAGTGCAGTAATGAATCGGTGAGTCCATCAGGAACTGGATTAACATTCTCTGACTCATTAGTTGAAGAGACACTGAGGAGCTCAGTCAGAGATATACGACGCTCGTGTAAAGGTAAAAATAATGTTGAGAAAGCGTTCTGATGTAGAAAACACTGAGCTCATCTCTTGTTGTGACACACACACACACACGCCAGGATCCGTCGCCCACCTGAGAGTCTCAGCGCAAATAACACAGAAATAAAACTACAGATGCATTTTCCTCTTCTCTACAACAAACTCAGGCGCCGTTACACCAATGCAGAAACACATCTGAGGTCTGAGACGCATGCTGGACATTCAGTCATTATTGACATTAGACATATTTATACTATATATATATATTAATACTATATACTATATTTACATGTTTGACTCCCATGACAATAAGGATAAAATCTGCTTGAGTCTCATCCAGCTCTGACAGTCCTGCTGAACACAGAGAAACAGTGTGTGTGTGTGTGTGTGTGTGTGTGTGTGTGTGTGTGTGTGTGTGTAGGTTGGTACTTTATTGATCCCACGTGGGGAAATTTAAGTGCGTTAGCAGCAGCAATACATGAAGACAGTAAAGTACTCACAATGAACACACACTACACACATGTAATATACAGACACATTTATCCCAAAATTACAAAAAAAAATGCTGTAATTATTAAAAATATATATATGTATACTAAGGCCCTATAAAAAAGTGCCAAGAAAACAGTAATTATTGCACATCTCTTTTTGTAGTATTGAGGTGTGTGTGTGTGTGTGTGTGTGTGTGTGTGTGTGTGTGTTCTCATCTCCTGCTGCACTATGATCTGAATAACTCCATATAGGACAGAAAAATCCCAAATGAGATTATTTTAATATCTCTAGTTAGAATGACACAGAATTTGAAACTTGTTCTGCGTGTCTATATATGAGGAAACGCCACATATATTCATTAGAAAAGGAAAAATCCTGTCAAATACTCACAGAAACTGAAGAATAAAATAAAAGTTTTTTTGAAAAAAAAAGCAATGTTTTATTTGATTACATTTTAAGAGATTGATCCAATTGTTAAGTTTCATGAATTCAATTGATTAGACTTACTGAATAGACTTTGTGAATCTGATCTGAACATCTAAGCTCATCTGTTCATTGACTGCGCGCACACACACACACACACACACACACACACACACACACACACACACACACACACACACACACACACACACACAGGTCATAACGTCTGAAAGAAGACGCGTTTACACATCTCCACCAACCGCTCATGACCAGAGCCTGAAATAGCCTGTGTGTGTGTGTGTGTGTGTGTGTGTGTGTGTGTGTGGTTAGAAACTTATTTCCGCTTGTGTACAGACAGACTGTGTTTAAAGTACAAAGTTCAAATTCACATCCAGATAACATTCGTGTGTGTGTGTGTGTGTGTGTGTGTGTGTGTGTGTGGTGTGTGTGTGTGTGTGTGTGTGTGTGTGTGTGTGTGTGTTTATCCTGATCTCTTGTGCAATTATTCCTGAATATCAGTAGATCTCAGAATCTCGACGAGTCTGAACCGACGCTGAGTGTTTGTTCAATGACTAAAATAGCAGGACATGATGAACTCAGCTTCACTCACTGCAGGAAGTTTCAACTTTTTCTTCTGATGCAACACTTTAGGAAGATGGACTTTAGGAAACATACGCCAGAATACACAAAACAGGATTTCGAGAACCATTCATAACCACAGAATATGAGCATACATGAGTTCAAAAGCCAGATTCAAGTGTATGTCAATATGTCTATACTCATGTAAAGCTAATTTTAAATAATGTTGTGTGTGTGTGTGTGTGTAATATACAGAGAATACAATTTGTACTGTATAAAAACCATTACGTCTAAGGAGAGTTCCCATTTAGATAGCTAGGCAAACATGTGTAGTGTGTGTGTTTATACAGTAAGTGAGTAGAATTGCTTATTTCTGAACTATTGGAAGCTTTGAACTATTAAATGTCCTGAACTAAAAAAAAAAATCAAAAAAAAAAAAATCATAATAATAAAAAAAAAAATCGTACAAATCATATTTAGACCTAAAAAACAGTCACTGCCACGTATGTATTGTGGTAATATGATATGACACAGTGTGATGCCATGAGTTGAGGCCAGTCAGTGTAAACTTCAGCATGCAGTGGAGTGTGTGTGTGTGTGTGTGTGTGTGGGGGTTGTGTTCGGTACCTGTTCTGCCAGCCCTGGATGAGGTTGGTGTATTTGCTCAGCACTCCCTCTGTCCTGCCGAACCCGAGCGAGGCCGAGCCCGAGCCCGTCCGAGCCGCCGGCGTCTTTTCCATCGCGCTGCGGGAACAATCCCGATCTAGATCATGACGGAGGAGCGGGAACCCGTTCCCATCGTCCCGGTGCCATATTCCCGAGCAGCGCGTCTCTCTCCAGCGTGTTTCTGACGGGAATCTGACACACCACACACACACCCTCTCTCTCTCTCCGGTCCAACCCGGATATTACAAACACATCTCAACGCTTCTGTCTCCGTGAGCGGCGAGCGCGACGCGTGCGTGATCCAAACGCTGATTCACCGAGTCTTCAGTCTCTCTCTCTCTCTCTCTCTCTCTCTCCTCTCTCTCTCTCTCTCTCTCTCTCTCTCTCTCTCGAGCACATGCATCATCTGCATTGACTGTGTAACACTAGTGAAGATGGATTTTTCAAAATACACCAATTTGTGTTCTTTGTTGTAAGAACAGCCGAACCCCTTTTTATTTTCCATGAAGTACAATATCAGAACCCATTACAAAACCGATTAGCCTGTAAATGAGAAATATTTCATTGTTTTTCTCAGGTGTTTTCTTTTTCTTCAGAACTCAGGACCCAGATTTCACACACAAAGATGCAGTTTCTCATGGTGTCTCCCAAAATAAACACAATGTTAATCATATTTTAAATATATTCAATATTACCATGAACTGCATAATATAAGACTTCTAAATGCATAAACATCAGCAGAGGGGATTTAATTCCCAGCCAACATGGAACGTCTTTAGAACTTTAGCCTAACGTTCTGAACAAATGTTCGTTCAGTAACGGTAATAGAACGTTCGTCTTTAATAATGTTCTCATCGTTCAACATTGTCAATCTCAAACAATGGAACGTTACTTTTGAATTTTCTCTGAACATTCTGAAACAAGTAAAAATGTTAGAAGAATGAGCAATTCAAATGTTTCAGAAAAAAAACGTTCCATTATTTGCAAAATTATAACATGGAATGTTCTCATAATCAAGAAAACTTTTTTATATAAAAAATATTCTAAAAAATTTTTTTTTAACATATTGAACATTCAGAGAACTTTCAGAAATGTTTTTATAACTTAATATGATTGTTACACTGTAAATTATTTGACTGTAAATTTACAATACATTGCAGGTTACCAGTTGCATGACTTTCACAGTAAAATATTGTAATATTTTTACAGTAAATAATTGTGAAATGGCCGCTGCATACTGTGACTTCACAGTATTTATGCTGTCTTATTACTGTGATTTAGCAGTAAGCTGCTGTAGAATTACTGTATTTACCTGTAAAATTACAGTTAGTGTCTCTTATTACTGTAATTTAGCAGTAGGCAGTAGTTGCTGTATAATTACTGTATTTACCTGTGAATGGTCTATATTACTGTGATTTAGCAAAAATTATGGACCAAACAACAAAACTGATAAAAACAGTGGTTTAACTTTTATTTTGTATAAGAAAAATACAATTTAATAACAGGAATGAACACTGGGTAACAGGAATGTGTGTCAATATGTGTGTGCATGTGTCTACTATGTGAAAATGGTACTTCACAACGTAGGAGGTGAAAAGAGAATTAGGGAAGAAAAAGACAAAGGTGGGAAAAGAGTGTTGCATGCGTCTCGCTCCTTCCCTTGCAGCTGGCATCTGCATAGTATGGGTTCTGTCCAGTATCTACAAAAGATAAGAAAGACAAAAAGTTTAAGTTACTCATATTGTAAAACTAATCCTAAAATGTCTACAATTTAAGTCATTTCAATTGTAAAACTGTAACTCATAAATCATGTGAATAGTACTATATCAATTAATATTAAATCAACAAACTCTACTCAAGGACTAAAATAACACATTTTTGTTTGCTTTACTAAATGCTTTTCATGCTTTTGACAGCCAATAATTTATGGCACAAAACATATCCTTGTTGCAAGTGTATTTAATATATATTTGTACGTATATTTTTCTTTAGGAGAGGGGGGGGGGTCCCCCTTTCATTCTAAATTTACTTCTCTACTAAATACAGTTTGTTGAATATTTTTTTCCCACTGCTGTCTAAACCCATCAGAACAATCCATTTATGGTTTTGCTGTTGTTGTTGCTGCTATTTAAAGAACCATTCAAAACTTGCCTTAATAGTGCAGGAAGTTTACAGAAGATCTCATCATAAAGGCTTCTTTAAGATACTGAACATATTGAACATATGATATCATTAAAGAAGCTTTAGTGAACCAGGTAGCCGTATTTTCCGTATTTTCGTGTGGAATATAGCAGGCCTGCTGTATTTCTTGTGAAACCGTGTGCATGCACAGCAATAAATGTTTCAAAAAGTGACTTCACTGCATGTTTGGCGGCATCTACTAATAAATATCTGGTTATTTTGCATTTTGAATCCACTTTTCTGAAGAAGAAGAAATGCATCTGCAGCTAGAACATGACTAAAGCATAATGGCTTCAGAGGGCCGGTTCACTAAAGCTTCACCTGACCGCGTTTTAAAGCACTCCTCCTCTCTGTCCATTATGATAAAGAAAGTAAAGCATCTTGAGTCACTAAATCACTGTGAGAACCGGAGGAGATTCACCAAAGCTCTCGCGTCAGGTTTCACTACGAGACCAGAGATGGACCAGAGATGCCAGCACACACACAGCAGATCGATATGTGTGTGTGCGTGTCTGAAGTCAAGCTCAGGTCAACCGCATTACTGCAAATAAACCCCATCACAATATGGATCTGCGTTATTACATAATTGTAATGATACCACTGAAGTCTTTAAGAGAACTGCAGTTTATTTTGATAAACGTGAACAAACAAAAGCATGGCATGAACTTGAGGGCTTAAATACACATGGACTAATGACAAGACCAGAGACACCTATGAACCAATGACATATCAGACATCAGACAATGGAACACATGGCAAGGTCACATGACTATGACAGTGAGTCACATGACAGACATGAAACACGACCAAACGTGACAGTAAATCAATGCTCGCGAGTTTCAGAGTGACGGTGTTCATTTGCACAGCTCAGGATCGGCCCTGATGTAGAAACTGTGCAGCATTTATGAAAAAATTAACAAGGGATACATAGCTATGTGCACAGTGTGTGTGTGTGTCTGTCTCTGTGTGTCTGTGTGTTCCTGTGATCAAATCTGAATTTCCAGCATCATTACTCCAGTCTTCAGAGTCACATGATCCTTCAGAAATCAGTATAATATGATGATTTGCTGCTCAAGAAACATTTAATATTATTATTAGTGTTGAAAACAGTTGTGCTGCTTCATTATGGCAAGCCATTTTGTATTTTAATAATTTGCAGAGATATATTTGTGCCATTCATATTCAATTGTTAATATCAAGAACTTCAAATGAACCTTGCCAGAACATTCTGAGAACTTTCCCTGTTGGCTTTGCACTTTCATTTTTTTACATCACCTCTGCAATAATCTGCTGTAGTCAGAAGAATTACAACCATTTAAGTTCATATTTATGTTTAAAAGGGAGATGTGACAGTTAATTAAAACGCAGCATGAACTACAGACAGCCTTTATTAACCCCTGGAGCCTGTGGAGCACTTCTATGATAGATAGATGCACTTTTATGATGGACATATGCACTTTTATGATGGACATATGCACTTTTATGATGGATAGATGCACTTTTATGATGGATAGATGCACTTTTATGATGGATAGATGCACTTTTATGATGGACATATGCACTTTTATGATGGACATATGCACTTTTATGATGGATAGATGCACTTTTATGATGGACATATGCACTTTTATGATGGATAGATGCACTTTTATGATGGATAGATGCACTTTTATGATGGATAGATGCACTTTTATGATGGATAGATGCACTTTTATGATGGATGGATCAGATGCACTTTTATGATGGATAGATGCACTTTTAAGATAGATAGATGCACTTTTATGATGGACAGATGCACTTTTATGATGGACAGATGCACTTTTAAGATAGATAGATGCACTTTTATGATGGACATATGCACTTTTATGATGGATAGATGCACTTTTATGATGGACAGATGCACTTTTATGATGGACAGATGCACTTTTATGATGGATAGATGCACTTTTAAGATAGATAGATGCACTTTTATGATGGACAGATGCACTTTTATGGACTTAAAAACAGAACGCCATTCACTGCCATTATAAAGCTTGGAAGGACTTTTTTTTTTAATGTAACTCCGATTGTATTTGTCTAAAAAGAATGTCATATACACCTGACTTGAGGGTGGGTAAATCATGGGCTAATTTTCATATTTGGGTGAACTATCCCTTTAACTAAAGCGCAGCATGTACTCCAGTTCCCAGAATGCACCTGCTCTCCGTGATGCTGATGCGCGAGTGTTTTCGCAGTGCTGGAGAATGAGGAGTGATGGGTCTGCTGCTGAAGTCATGTTCCCCGGTGTCCTGTACGCGTTGCTCGCGGGGTTTTCTCGGCGCCGTCGCGTCCTCGTCCGCCAAACTGTCTCTCGGAACCGACTATCTGAAGGGTGTGTGTGAGACGGGCCTGCGGACCTGGGGCGAGCAGAGGAAATTCACGCAGCACAACGACACGAGCGCGTGCGACTGGGTGAGTGTGTGTGTGTGTGTGTGTGTGTGTGTGTGTGAGTGAGTGAGTCACTGCTGGAAAACACAGCAAAACACCCGCACTTTCTCATCATCACGCTAAACACACACACACTGCTCAGCTAATGCACGCATGATGATGATGCTGTTACGTGACAGACATGCATGACCTTCAGCGCGGCGCGCGCGCGCGCACGTGCCATCGCTCTTCCTGATGCATTAGTGAATCCCATTAGACATTTATGGCTCGTGAATATTGCAGTGTGTAACAAGTGTTTTCCACTTCCCCCGTGACAGCTGCACATTCCTCTCAGACTGCTGTGTGGAGGTCTTCTGTTCACCTGTAATGCTGTGATGTGGACCTTCCTGGCCAAAGCCCTGAGGAGCTCGTGCTCGTCCGCGCGCACCACTGTGACCACCACCGCCTCCAACTTCATCTCTTCTGTGAGCTTCAGATTCAGATACACATCTTCTCAGGAGTGAGGGATGCATTTATGTTTGGAATTGCGTATGAAATTTCCATGCATTTGGATGCACAAAAGTTTGACTTTTGCATATTTGTCAGTCACACATAAATGAAACAGGTACTTTTTTAAATTAGTAAATGTTATTATTTTCAGAATAAACAGATTTATGCTGATTCTAAACCACATTAATATGCATTTAAATATATATAAATAAATAAAATTAAATAGATGCATATAGTTAATGAACTGCCAGGATTTTTTTAAATGCAGAAATCTTACTTTTCCATTAATGTGTGACTAAGAAATATGCATCATTTAATTAGTTTGTTTTAGTGCTCTCAATTGATTAATCATGATTAATCACATCTAACATAAAAGTTTGTCAATATATATATATGTGTGTGTGTGTGTGTGTGTATAATATATATATATATATAATATATATGTGTGTGTGTGTGTATAATATATATATATATATATAGCCTATATACACACACACGTTATGTTAGATGTGATTAATCGATTTAACGGCACTAGTTTATGTTTAAAACTGTTGCATCCAAATGGATGAAAATTTTATATGCAATTTAAATACATAAATCTTAAATTTACACTCTAGATATGCTCAGCTTAATCATAATTATAAAATCAAATATTAATAACAAGTTCAAATGAAATAATTCCTCAGCTTGAAAAACGCTCTAGCATCTCACGTGTAAAATATGTGTAAAAATCATCATCCAGTCATCATGAATGACCTGAAAAATCATTATTTATAGATCATGATTGCAAAAAAGTGTTTTAAATGACAAATTGTGGTTAAAAGTTTGTTTGGATTTGGGTTGCAAATGAATGTGGAAAAAAAATGGACATGAAATATTGATTTGATTAAAAAAAATATTTGATTAAATATACATTTAAATCATACTAAAAATATATTTAGCTTTAGATAAAATACAGTAGTCAATATTTGAAGTGGATCAAAACCTTTTCATCAAAGTTATACATGAATTTTGAGCAATACCATTCTTGTCTTATTAACTTTTTTGATCCACTTCAAATACTAAACCTAAAATAATAGTCCATTGCAGCATAGAAAATATGAATGCGTATATTCTTCCTGATGTGCCGGAGGTCTGTCAGTGTGTGCTGATGCTGCGTGTGCTCGCAGGCGTTCCTGGGGCAGCTGATCTTCGGGGGAGACGCACGTGGCGCTGTGGTGGACGGGCATCTCTCTGACTCTCTCGGGTCTTCTGGTGCTTCATCACACATCGCCCAACCTCACGCAGTCCCACGCCAGCAAGAGAGAGTGACCCGCGCTGACCGCTGACGGACCAGAGAAAGCACTTACTTCATCATCTTCATCATCACTATGGGTCCAAATGCTCAGACGCACAAACAGGCGTATTTTCTTTTGCTTCACGGCACCAGAGCTGCTCGACATATATATATATCTCACATGGAAGATCTACTGTCATGCCAAAGATCTGTTTAAATATTTAAAAACATTTATTTTTATGCATTATTATTTAGTATTAAAATCAACTGGTGCATGAGCCTGTATCACTTTTAATGTGATAATGAATCTCAGATGTCTAACACGTCTGGATCACGTTTCACCTCAAAATTAAAAGAAAAAGAGAATAAATATTTTTAATAAACAAAATGGAGGCTGATTTTAGGACCATAAACTTAAAATTCTAGCTAAAAAATTAAAATTCTACAGGTAAACATGCAGATGTACTTTTGAGTGAAATATTTATACAATAAGTTCCCATTTGACAAAATAATGCGTTAACTAACATGAAAATGGCAATTGATTTGACAAATTAATTTTCAAATTTCAATTGCTGCTTGAGTCACGCCTCTGTGACATCACTTCCTGCAGTCCTGCAGATGCGCAGTCGTTCCTCGTCCTCCTACAGCACTGTGAGCGCCGCGTGCGGCAATAATAACAGCAAACCTCGGCATTGTACATCCTTCACCGGAAGATGCTTTCCGAAATATATATGCCACATATCTTATGCATGCAAACATCAGTGATGTGAAGGCAAAGACACTTCCTGTAGCTGTGTGAATGAACACCAACCCGAACCTTTTCTTCAGCCCCTGCAAACACACACACCGAGACATGGCGGATGCAGTCGTCACTCCACGTGTGTCGTCACTAGCGGTGTAACGATGCCCTCATGTCACGATATCACGATACTGAACTCACGATACCATATTATTGCGATACTTTCAAGACATGATAAAAGGTTTAAAAAAAATCCACTGTTGAATAAAATGCTGAATTTGATATTACATTGTGTGTGTAAATGAATAGTCTCGGACTTGTGCTGGAAACCCAAAGCACAGGATTATAGAGACACAGAATAACAATATTCATGATTCTGAAGATGAAAATACAGAATTATTTTAGACTAATATGCTGATCTCTGTCACTGACTCGATACGTTTAAAATAAAGTAGGACACTTTTTACTGGTAACATCAGACATTTGACATTATCAGGACACAAATATTCCCCTATTGCATTATTATACATTATATTCAACATTATATATATTGTGTAATAATGTAATACTGACATTAAAACTCTGTATTATTTTCTCACACAGTAATTTTTATTTTGGGTGAACTATCCACGATACATATTGTTGCATTTTTGTGTTGCGATATGTTGTGACACGATATATTGTTACACCGCTATAATCACATATTACATTTCCAAGTGAAGACTTTTCTTGGAATAAAGTGCACATTGAGATCAGTAGCATGTATTAAGAAAGCAAATGGAGTTTTATTTCTTTCTTTTTTCCCAAACCACATACTGGTGCAACTGGGAAAATTATAATATCGTGCCAAAGTTCATTTATTTCAGTAATTCAACTTTAAAAGGTGAAACTAATATTATATAGACTCATTACATGCAAAGTGAGATATTTAAAGCCTTTATTTGTTATAATTTTGATGATTATGGCTTACAGCTTATGAAAACCTTTTCACAATATTCTAATTTTGAGTTTGGGGTTTTCATAATCATCAAAATTATAACAAATAAAGGCTTGAAATATCTCACTTTACATGTAATGAGTCTATATAATATATTAGTTTCACCTTTTAAGTTGAATTACTGAAATAAATGAACTTTTGCACCATATTCTAGTTTTCCCAGTTGCACCAGTAGATCAGGTGATCTGGTTGCGGATCTTCCAGCGGTTTTGAGCAGATGTGTGTGTCATTATCAGGGACTGAAGGAGCAGGTCTTGTACTCCAGACTGTGAATTACTCCAGTTCTTCCTGTGGTCTCGGTATCGGCCGCATGAACCCGGACACTCGTAGAGCAGCTAAATATAGATATTAATCAAAGAAACATGAATGCGTAAAACACACACACACACACGTCCATTCGTCGCGCGAAAACACCAAACATGGCGTTATAAAGTCCCTGGCAATGTGATGTCGTTTCTGTGTTTAATGTTGAGAACATTCGTCCTGCTGTGTTTAATCGTATAACTTAATTGAGCACATTATACATGCAAATTATGTTTCATATGATTATAATTAGGGGTGTTTCTGATGATGAACATTTAATGCATCCACTGCATCATGCGATAGTCGGCTGAAAAGAGTAGAGCACAAAAAACATTAAAAATTATTTTCGATGCACCACTTAATTTAGTAAATCAAAATTATAATTGAATTGCAGAGCAAATAGACACCCTACTTATAGTGATGCAAACAGAATAATAATTGTTAATGGGTTTAATGCTGAATCAAGGCCAAAGTGACACTTGCTTCTAGCACGTAGTATCTGACATGCGAAATATAAATTATTAAAATATGAATATTGCCTTATATGCGGGCATTCCTACTGTGTCATTACCTAATATTGTCATATTTGGCGTTAGATACTGTATCATTGGGGACCAAACGTGTGTAAATCTTTGACTTTGATTTCAAATGAATGGATGAAATGAACTCAACCATCTTGTAATAATAAGATCTGTCTCTCATTCATGTAGCATATACGCCTATACGCCGTCTGTCTGTGTTACTGTCACTGTATACAAATAAGGCCACATTTATAAATGTGTAAATAGTTTTATTATTTAATGGACAAACTAGAGCTCTGTAAACTCATCACTACAACAGTGAATCATTAAACCGCTATAAAGTGTGTTGTTGTGCCGATTCTTTCTTTGTTTACAGCATGTGTGCGTGTATGTGTGTGTGTGTGGACAGAAAACTCTGAGCGCTTCTGAGATGAACTGATTTATTTACACTAATTTCAGGATAATTTAAGGTCATTTTACAAGTTTGTAAACATTTTTATTCCTCATACAGTGTTGTGGAAAGTTACTTTTAAAAGTGATGTTACAATATCATCCCTGAAAAGTATTAAATTACATTACTTTTATTACCTGGCAGTCTTAATCTCTTTCAAGCTTTGCAGGCGTTTTTTTTTTTTTGTTAAGTGTTTATATCAGTTATGCATTCAACAACATAGCCTATAACATGCAGTTTGTGTCTTAAAAGTCCCCCTGTAATCAATAATTGGATCCCTTAAAACCTATCTTTGATCACCAAAAATACATATTTAAACATTTAAAAAAAAAATCCTTGAAAAAAATGATCCATGCCTTAAAATATCTTGAATGTAACTCGACACCCTTGCCTCATTTACTAAGCGTGGTTATATGAATATGCAAATGAGCTCCACTCACTCACACAGGGGTACGATCACACGTTGATCTGATTGGTTACAAGGTAGTGTGTGACGTCAGAAACACCAGCGATTTCAAACCGTGTTTTTGAGACTGTCTTTGGTTCACTGCTAGCCTGGGAAAACCCAGACCACTCTCAGTTGTAACTGAGTATAGGGTCTGGCAAACCTCCATAGACAATTCATTTCCACAGGGGCGTCACCAACGGACGTCGGATAGATCTAAAACCAATCAGAGCGATGAATGACATGACGTATGCAGAGCGACGGAGAAACATCTCGAGACTCTCAGTAATTCTCTGTTTGTGTTAACGAAAATTACAATTTTAAATCGCTTGAAACAGACGCGATAGCTGATTCGAACGAGTGATGTTGTGATGTTCCACGGCGGCATCCATCTTTGTAATGTACAAAATCTGCGTCACCGTCTCTGCTCTGTCGTCATCGTGTAAAGCCCGCCCCAACGTTTCTGATTGGTGCCGCGATTTCGGCGGATTGGAAATGGGTTTCAATGGGCTCTTTGCCAGACCCACTTGCAGAGCAAATCTAAATTTGCCGGAAGTGGTCTGGGTTTTCCCAGGCTAGTTCACTGCAGTTTTAAGCAGAAAATACTCAGCAATGCTGTCGACTTATGAACTTACACATGGTTTGTGTTAAAGCGTATTAAAAACACCACATACACACATAAACAACATTAAAAGCTGAATTTTCACCACAGGGTGACTTTAAATCTTAGACTAAAATACTTTAACATTACAGGTTATATTACTAACTGTAAAACTTTTTATTGAAAGTTAAAATTAACACGTTTTGGTACTTTTGTACATTGTATCTGTTGCCGTGCACAAGTGACTACATTTCAATTATTTAGTTAATTAAAAAAATAAGCAAAATAAATAAGTAAAAAATAACGTGCATTACCTCAATGCTCAAATATTGTGAAAATGGATAAAGTAATGCCCTACTTTACTCATTACATCCAAAAAGTAATCTGATTACTAAAGGTAGGGTAGGTCAGAATTGTCTAAAAAAACTTTTATTCAAATTTGTTTAAACTGTCTTTATATACCAATACATAATTAAAATGCAAGTACTCTGAAATAGAGAGTATAAAAAACTGAGTGACTCTAGTGTATTTAATCTTCAATAAACACAGCTCATTAATTCCATTCACTCCCACCTAAAAACGTAATAGCGGCGGTAGTCATGGCGACGGAGAGTGACAGTCGCGCAAGCCAATCACTTGTTTCGTCCCGGTAGGAATTAATGAGCTGTGTTTTTTGAAGATTAAATACACTATAGGCACTCAATTTTTATACTCTCTTTTTCAAAGTACTTACATTTTAATTATGTATTGGTATATAAAGACAGTTTAAGCCAATTTGAAAAAAAGTTCTTTAGAAAATTCTTACCTACCCAACCTTTAATGCACATACTTGTAATGCGTTACCTGCTCAGAAATCATCAAAAGACGACAGAGGAAGAACACAGCAAATGAAAAACAACAGAAAGAGAAATTTATTGAACTGACTTTCAAAAGTGAAAGCAAACCGAAACACCCAAAACTGCATTAAGATATTGATACATTAAAAAGACATGCAAAAGAAAAAGAAAAGACAGGCAAAAAATTGTGCAAAGAAAATAAAAAATAGAAATGTCGATCGTTGAACAGCAGTGATTATGAAGACTGAACGTTAATGAAGACCCGTAGGAAGCGTTACTCCCGGGAAACACTGATCCCTCAATGCACTGAACCTTCAGTCGTAAACCTTTCCAGCGCATTCAAACCGTGAAGAAAAAGCCCTGAAAACATCTCAGGGACGGTCAGTCTCTAGTGTACAAGCGTCCGAGGCTGCAGAAGATGAAGGTCTGATGGTCTGAGCTGGATTTGGAAGAGAAACTGGATTGATTTCATCATGTGAACCTGAGGGACAAAGACAGCAGCCGTCCGGCTTCAGGAAGATCACGCTCACGCTCAAACACTGTAGGCAATCCAGGAGCACTGAAGACAGCGTCCACCTAGAGAAGTATTGCTGACCGTCAGTGTGTTATCGTCGCACGGCTATTCCTACGAGCGACTGCGTTCATGAGGAGGTTACACTAACCCCACCAATCTGTCATATTTCACCCCAAAATCAACAGAAAAATGCTTAGCATCAAGAATCAGGCAAGATGAACTGACATCATTTCCAAGATTAATAAAAAATGTAAATATGTATTTTTTATTTATTATAAATGTATATATATATAATTTAAGCATTTATTGCATGTATGTTTTTTTAATGTACTTCAGTAAAAATGACTATTACAGTAAGGAGAATCACCACTGAGAATGAGAATAATAATGGAAATCTAAGAGTTAAATGCATTTAATTGGCTTTATGCACAGCTGCACTACTTCCTGAACTTTAGCCAGCTCCTTTGTTTCCTGTCTGCCATTATTGGGACAAACTGATTAATCCAGGTGTGCCTGACCAACAACAATAATCAGGCACACCGGAGTAATCAGTTTGTCCAATAATGGCAGACAGGAAACAAATGAGCTGGCTAAAGTTCAGGAAGTAGTGCAGCTGTGCATAAAGCCCATTATCATGAAAATAGTCACAATGCAAAAAAAAATAAAAAATAAGATGATTTTGCTAAGAAGAATATGACCCGGACGTGCTTTCATTAGTGTTATGCAAAAGATGAATGCGTATTAATCGAGAAAGGAATAAAACTTCAGGAGATTCTTCGTTTTTTTCATTACGAAATCAAATTTGGCAACAACAGATTCGTCAAGGCTCGAGAACAACGTGAGCGGACGGTCTCTAAAACAAAAGGCATTTCTAAATTACCCAGCGCATATAAAGGCATCTGTCAATCAAACCGGGAGATGGACGAGAAACACTTCCGTGTGTGCCGCGGCTGGTGATGGTCAAGGCCTCTAAAACCTCCTCCGCTTTAACACGTCTAACGGCTGCAGGATCTCATGATCACAGTGTGGGACTCCCGAGGGGCGATGAGCGTGAGGACGACACTAGAGCAGTGAGATCTTAAGAGTTCAGGAGCTGCGAGATGGTTGTGTGTAGAGCGGTCGGCGTCTCAGACCACGTACTGGTAGAGATTGGCCTTGCCGTGATCCGGCCGGGCGAACGGACTGAGCCAGGAGAGAGAGAACGGGTGACCGAACACCACCTTCATGTTCATCCACTTGGACCTTTTGGCCCATCTGCGCTCCTCTTTCTTCAGCTGCTCGATTCCCTGCGCACCAGAGAACAAGTTTCAGTGTTCAGGTTTAATCTAATCCATCTAAACGCTGTCCACAGGGAACAAAGGAGACAAGCCCTTCTTCTCATATCATGCACTGATATCTATTATCAAATGAATACAATGAGATTTGTGGATCTCGAAAAGTGGAAGATGGGAAAAGCAAGAGATGTTTGGCCACATCATTCAATGGGTTAAAAAGAAGTTCAGGGTTATTTTAAATAAGATGATTTTTGTTACTTTAAATAAATTAAAACCTAAATAAACATTTCTCATTTTCATTTAGCTTCACTTGATGCACTAAGTAAGTCAAACTGAAATAAAAAACGAATAAAAAAAACAACAACACTAAGAATAAATAAAAAAAACAACAAAATGACTAAAATTTAATTAAAATGAAAACATTCAAATACTATAATAGTGTGTCATTGATACTAAAATTACTATTTAAATGTCACTAAATTAGATTCATGAGACATTATTTTCTTTCTTATTTTAGTATCATTGATATACTATTATAGATTTATTCATATTTTATTTTTTTCCATTTTAATTTGAATGTCTTGGTCAGGTTTACATGCACCCAAGGTCAAAAACAATTATTACATTTTCTCATAATATTCACTTTCGGCTCTTTTCTCAGTTTCTGAAACGCTTCGAACAAGGATTCACTCTCTATACCCCGCCTTTCTGGGAACTGCTCTGATTGGACAGAAACCAAATGCTCATTATCATATCTGAATCTCAGCTCTTGATTCACAGTGATACGAACAGTGACGATGGCGTGGGTTTTACAGTATCAATCTCATCAAAGTGGATTTGCTTTGTCAGCAGAAAACAGCGTCTTCTCGACATGAACAACACGAACCAAACTCTCCCAGTCTCAGATACACTAGTGTTTGAGGGCGGGGCTAAGAGACGCTGTTCAGCCAATCAAGACCATTATGCTTATTAGTTACAAACCAACACAGGTTCAGCAACAACTACAGTGTTTGAGGGCGGGGCTAAGAGACGCTGTTCAGCCAATCAAGACCATTATGCAAATTAGTTACAAACCAACACAGGTTCAGCAACAACTACAGTGTTTGAGGGCGGGGCTAAGAGACGCTGTTCAGCCAATCAAGACCATTATGCAAATTAGTTACAAACCAACACAGGTTCAGCAACAACTACAGTGTTTGAGGGCAGGGCTAAGAGACGCTGTTCAGCCAATCAAGACCATTATGCAAATTAGTTACAAGCCGAGGGCAGGGCTAAGAGACGCTGTTCAGCCAATCAAGACCATTATGCTTATTAGTTACAAACCAGCAGCCATATCACCCTGTAGCCCAAGACTGGTTGCCCACTGAAGCTAAGCGGGGCTGAGCCTGGTTAGTACCTGGATGGGAGACCTCCTGGGAAAAACCAGGTTGCTGCTGGAAGAGGTGTTAGTGAGGCCAGCAGGGGGCGCTCACCCTGTGGTCGGTGTGGGTCCTAACACCCCAGTGTAGTGACGGGGACACTATACTGCCAAAAGAGCGCCGTCCTTCGGATGAGACGTTAAACCGAGGTCCTGACTCTCTGTGGTCATTAAAAATCCCAGGATGTTCTTCGAAAAAGAGTAGGGGTGTAACCCCGGCATCCTGGCCAAATTTGCCCCTTGGCCGCTGTCCATCATGGCCTCCTAATCATCCTCCTATATATACTAATTGGCTTCATCACTGTCTCCTCT
>JARPMJ010007674.1:0-2500 GCA_033366665.1 Phoxinus dragarum | reverse complement strand
AATAACCTCTTTCTTTTTTTTTTTACCATTTCAAATAGGGCCATTTTATAGGCTACACCTAGGCTTACGTTTTTTAAACGACAAAGGGCCTACTGATGTTTTTGTTATTGTATTTTCAATATTATATTCAACATATCTGGTTATAGTAAACATACCGTTTTTTTTGAAAACAACATATTTTGTCATCCTTGCTGCAAGCTTACAAGAGCGATAATATCATTAAATGTGAAGGGGGGGCCCTAAAAAATTTTCTTGGGAAAAAGGGGGTCTCAGACAAAAAAAGGTTGGGAACCCCTGCACTACATGCCCATAGAAAATTAATTTCAGTTTTTTTTCTATTTCCATTTTAGTACAATGCAAATACATTAAAGTACCATATATGTGTACAACTGAGCATTAACGTGTGTTTCATGAAGCGGAAGATAGAGTCACAGAACACTTTCTGCATTTTCACATTTTCAAAAAACATCACTTAGTCTGATTATAAGCAGTTTTCAAAAAATCAAAATGCGTCAATTGACCGTTCGCAAAGACCCGCCCCCGTTAGTTACTGTTGCTATGTCCGACAAGCTACGCCGCTTTCACACACACACACACACACACACCATGTTCTCACACAGTGAAAAACACATCGCGGAGCAGAGAGACACTGACAGACACACACCAGGTTACTTTTGATATGAAACGAAGTCTCACCTTTCAAATTTGGTCATTTTTTTAAAGAAATGTAAAGAATAAATAGCGTTTTGTGGCTCTTTAATGTGTGTGTCAGATCGCTGTAGAGTTAAAGCTGCTCGTGAACCGATCATCTCTTCCTTCTAGTTCATTTATAGCATCAAATAAACATGAATAAACATCAGAAGGAATGTTGTTTTAACCGCGGAAAGACGTCAGTTCACTCCGCTTCTCAAGCTCAAATCCTCCACCGTTAATCTACTAACTCTCCTGACTGCTTTGTCCGACAAAATGGCGGATGGCGAAGTATGATTGGTCAGATCACCTGTCAGTCAAACTCCCTGTGAAGGGTTAATTGCATTTTTTTTTACACGTTAAACATCTCAAATTAATCGCAAAGATGAACACGTTAATTCCCCCGCCCTAGTTCTGTTCTGCTGCGTGAGTGAGTTGTGTGTGTGTCTCCACAGGCAGTAAAAGCTCGTCTCCCTCCACCTCGTCTCTCTCATCGCCGGCGTCTGGGCGAGCGAAGATGAGCGTCTGCGGTCCCGGCAGTAAAGCGGCTCCTTCATCCTCCTCCTCTTCCTCCTCCTCCTCTTCCTCATCTCTGTCTTCAGCCAGTCCTCCAGCTAAAGTCCACCGCGCGCGCAAGACCATGAACAGACCCCCGTTCCCGCAGGTTTGGTTTGCTATGACCACACGTTCACGGTGCGATCGGGATGATGTATTAATGAAGTCATGATTGTCTCGTGTTTCTGTCAGATTAAGTCCATCGAGTCGATCGCACAAGCTGCGCCGGAGAAAGCCGTCAGCGGCGGGAAGAGCGACGCTGACACAGGTCATACATCTGGCAGGATCATGTTTATGTGTCGTTTATGTGGACGTGTGAATAACTGCAGGAATGTTTCTCTCTGTGTGTGTAGCTGTGAAGAAGCGTAAAGTGTGTTTGGAGTCAGATGCAGGGACGCCAGAGAAAGTGGCGCGGGCCGCAGACGGAGGTGAGATCAACGATCAATGGAGTGTGAGTGTGAGTGTGTGTGTGTGTGAGTGTGAGTGAGTGTGAGTGAGTGTGTGTGTGTGTGTGTGAGTGAGTGAGTGTGTGAGTGAGTGTGTGAGTGTGTGTGTGTGTGTGAGTGAGTGTGTGAGTGTGTGAGTGAGTGTGAGTGTGAGAGTGTGAGTGAGTGTGTGTGAGTGTGTGAGTGTGAGTGAGTGTGAGTGTGAGTGAGTGAGTGTGAGTGAGTGTGAGTGAGTGTGAGTGAGTGTGAGTGAGTGTGAGTGTGAGTGAGTGTGAGTGAGTGTGTGTGTGAGTGTGTGATTGAGTGAGTGAGTGAGTGTGTGAGTGTGTGAGTGAGTGTGTGAGTGTGAGTGAGTGTGAGTGAGTGTGAGTGAGTGTGAGTGAGTGTGAGTGAGTGTGAGTGAGTGAGTGTGAGTGTGAGTGAGTGTGAGTGTGAGTGTGTGTGTGTGTGAGTGAGTGAGTGTGTGAGTGAGTGAGTGAGTGAGTGTGTGAGTGAGTGTGTGAGTGAGTGTGTGAGTGAGTGTGTGAGTGAGTGAGTGTGTGTGTGAGTGAGTGAGTGTGTGAGTGAGTGTGTGAGTGAGTGAGTGAGTGAGTGAGTGAGTGAGTGTGTGTGTGTGAGTGTGAGTGAGTGAGTGTGAGTGAGTGAGTGTGAGTGAGTGTGAGTGAGTGTGAGTGAGTGTGAGTGAGTGTGAGTGAGTGTGTGTGAGTGAGTGAGTGAGTGAGTGAGTGAGTGAGTGAGTGTGAGTGAGTGTGAGTGAGTGAGTGAGTGTGTGTGAGTGAGTGAGTGAGTGAGTGAGTGAGTGTGAGTGT
>JARPMJ010007673.1:0-41068 GCA_033366665.1 Phoxinus dragarum | reverse complement strand
GGATAGTCAGAGTGACGTCAGAGTAAAGTAAAGTCAGAGTAAAGTCAGAGTGACGTCAGAGTTAAGTGAGGGTAAAGTCAGAGTAAAGTAAAGTCAGAGTAAAGTCAGAGTAAAGTAAAGTCAGAGTAAAGTCAGAGTAAAGTAAAGTCAGAGTGACGTCAGAGTAAAGTAAAGTCAGAGTAACGTCAGAGTAAAGTAAAGTCAGAGTGATGTCAGAGTGACGTCAGAGTAAAGTAAAGTCAGAGTAAAGTCAGAGTAAAGTAAAGTAAAGTCAGAGTAAAGTAAAGTCAGAGTAAAGTCAGAGTAAAGTCAGAGTAAAGTAAAGTCAGAGTAAAGTAAAGTAAAGTCAGAGTAAAGTAAAGTCAGAGTAAAGTAAAGTCAGAGTAAAGTCAGAGTAAAGTAAAGTTAGAGTAAAGTAAAGTCAGAGTGAAGTCAGAGTAAAGTAAAGTCAGAGTGAAGTAAAGTCAGAGTATAGTAAAGTCAGAGTAGAGTAAAGTCAGAGTAAAGTCAGAGTAAAGTAAAGTCAGAGGATAGTCAGAGTGACGTCAGAGTAAAGTAAAGTCAGAGTAAAGTCAGAGTGACGTCAGAGTTAAGTGAGGGTAAAGTCAGAGTAAAGTAAAGTCAGAGTAAAGTCAGAGTAAAGTAAAGTCAGAGTAAAGTCAGAGTAAAGTAAAGTCAGAGTGACGTCAGAGTAAAGTAAAGTCAGAGTAACGTCAGAGTAAAGTAAAGTCAGAGTGATGTCAGAGTGACGTCAGAGTAAAGTAAAGTCAGAGTAAAGTCAGAGTAAAGTAAAGTAAAGTCAGAGTAAAGTAAAGTCAGAGTAAAGTCAGAGTAAAGTCAGAGTAAAGTAAAGTCAGAGTAAAGTAAAGTCAGAGTAAAGTAAAGTCAGAGTAAAGTAAAGTCAGAGTAAAGTAAAGTAAAGTCAGAGTAAAGTCAGAGGAAAGTCAGAGGAAAGTCAGAGGAAAGTCAGAGGAAAGTCAGAGTGACGTCAGAGTAAAGTAAAGTCAGAGTAAAGTCAGAGTAAAGTAAAGTAAAGTCAGAGTAAAGTAAAGTCAGAGTAAAGTCAGAGTAAAGTCAGAGTAAAGTAAAGTCAGAGTAAAGTAAAGTCAGAGTAAAGTAAAGTCAGAGTAAAGTAAAGTAATGTCAGAGTAAAGTCAGAGTAAAGTAATGTCAGAGTAAAGTGAGAGTAAAGTGAGAGTAAAGTCAGAGTAAAGTAATGTCAGAGTAAAGTGAGAGTAAAGTGAGAGTAAAGTCAGAGTAAAGTAATGTCAGAGTAAAGTGAGAGTAAAGTCAGAGTAAAGTAATGTCAGAGTAAAGTGAGAGTAAAGTGAGAGTAAAGTCAGAGTAAAGTAATGTCAGAGTAAAGTCAGAGTAAAGAAATGTCAGAGTAAAGTGAGAGTAAAGTCAGAGTAAAGTAATGTCAGAGTAAAGTCAGAGTAAAGTAATGTCAGAGTAAAGCGTAAAGATTTTGAAAAAATCTGAAAAAAAATGTAAGCGTAAGGTTTTTACAGCAAAAATAGATTTTAAGAATAAGGTTGAGCAAAGATTTTGTACAGCCAATGCAAAACAAGCATGGGAGGGATTAAATACAATAATGGGTAGGGAAGGGAAAAAACAAAGTGTAAACGTGGCTGTTACGTCCCCCAGCTTTGGTGTCTGTTGCTACAGGTGTTTGAGTGCATGCAGTGTGTGTGTGTCTTAATTACAGATGAGCCACACCTGAGCGCAGCCTGCTTGCGCTATAACAGGCTACTGAGAGCACACCGGAGTGCGCACACAGAGCCTGGGAATCAAGCTGACAATTTGCTGTCCTGACGTCCACCCAGCAGAAACGTTCCGCTTCAGCTAGATCTTGGTTATGGTAGCATAACCTACCTAAACTTTGATATCTTTTCTGTTAATAAATACCCCTACATTTTTATACGAGCCGATCTGTGTGCGTCTCTCCTTATGTTAAGGGTGGTGTCCGTCCGCCCGTAACAGTGGCAGATTGTGGCAAATTTGGAAGATATGATGTGAGAGACCCAAAAATAGGCTGTAGTACTACCTGTGATCAGATTGGTAGCTATGAACATATACAGCTTTCTGAAGAAGTAGCAGCCATGTGTCTCTCTAAAATCAGACCAAACAAAGCCCCTGGGCCTGATGGCCTCCAAGGAAGGGTGCTAAAGGCATGCTCTCAACAGCTTAAAGTAGGGCTGGGCGATATGGCCAAAAAAAAATATCACGATATTTTTTTTTATATCAGTCGATATCGATAATTATCGATAAATGTCAAATCTTTATTTATTTCAAGTTTAAAGACAGATTTGTACTCCTAAGTGAAAGCTGTAGAAACCAGAGCGTTGTTTTTAAACTACTCTTTATTGTCAGAACATATCATGACAAACACTAGCCAAACAGGTGAACATTCACAAATCCGAGGTAGAACATTCAAATATTTGACATTTTTCCTTAACAAAATAAATATCTTTATTTCAGTAGTATTAGCTTGAGTTAGGATGCAGATTTACTTTATACAATTTATGTTCATTAACAAAAAACAGTAAAATCTGTTAAAAAAAAGTAACATTATTTTAATTTGGTAAAATGTAATATTCTTTAGTTTTATTAAAATGAACCATTGGTCATCCAGCATCATGCATTTAGATCATGATAACCACAGATTAAATGTAACTTTATGGTTTATATTGTAACTTTATAGTTTCTATGTGAGAATGGTATTTATGAAAACCAGTAGCCTAAATACATTATTAAAAACTGTAATTATATTCCATTAGTCCTTTAATACATTGTCTACATTAATAATATTATACAATTCAATATATATATATCCCACATTTCATGGTGCAGTTAATATTACTAGGCTAACGTTACAGTAACGTTAAATCCGTGGTAAATGATGGGAATGTGTAGACGGAAAAGCCTTCTGACTGTATCGTTGCTCACAGTGCTTCTCCTGTTCGTCAGCGGCGCTTCATCTGCCTTTAAACTGGTTTAAATCACTGAGACATTTTGTGTTCCTCGCTGAATTCAAGCGCTCTCACTGGATCTAGTGACCGAGACCGATCAGAGTAAACGCGTCTACTCGAGGGAGCTCGCGCTGCGCTGCTGTTTGGACTTTGAGCCGAGCGGATAAACGGTCCGTGTGGCGCGCGCGGTTCAAATGAGATTCGTTCCGCTTTTGGCGCAAAAACATTATCGAACATTTATCGAACTCTTGATATCGTTTTATCGAGAAAAATTATATCGCGATAATTATCGTTATCGTTTTATCGCCCAGCCCTAGCTTAAAGGGGTTCTTACTCAGCTGTTTCAAATTTTGCTGAATTGTGGTGTTTTTCCAAATTCATGGAAGAAATCCACAATAATACCTGTGCCTAAGGTCTCTAAGGCTACAGCCCTTGGAGACTTTAGACCAGTGGCACTCACACTCCACTCTTAGCCAAGTGTATGGAGAGAGTGGTCAGCACCCATCTTATGTCTTCTGTTGGGAATCTACTTGACCCCCTTCAATTTGCCTATAGGTCACATAGGGGCACAGAGGATGCAACTCTTACTCTTGTAAATCAAATAGCTAAACACTTGCAACAACCAAAATCACTTGCAGAGTACATGTACATATAGAGGTCACACTGAACACATGTAGAGGTCACACTGAACACATGTAGAGGTCACACTGAACACATGTAGAGGTCACACTGAACACATGTAGAGGTCACACTGAACACATGTAGAGGTCACACTGAACACATGTAGAGGTCACACTGAACACATATAGAGGTCACACTGAACACATATAGAGGTCACACTGAACACATATAGAGGTCACACTGAACACATATAGACGTCAGAGAGAAACAGAAAGCCTCTCACTTCAGTCTGGATGCCAGACGCTTCAACGACAGGAACCGATCCTGATTCTGAGCCAAACACAGAGAGCCGGTCCGCACGAAACCTGGAAAACACACACGAACGCCAAAGCCTTTATAACACGACGCACATGTGGGATGTTGTGTTTGACACTCCGCCAAGCGGATCATGGAGGGATGGTGTTCCTCACCCGTTTTAACGCCCGTCTCTTCCTCCAGACGCTCGTAGAGTGCGTTCGAATAATCTGCCATTTTACTCTCAATAGAAAGAGGTTTAGCAACGCTGACTATTCCTGCACAGAAGCGCGTCGTACCGGCTCCGAGTCTGCAACACACACACACACACACACACGCGCACACAGGTAATGACATTATTAATATACATTTAAGATAGGATGGGTGGATAGACAGATAGATGGATATAGATGATGGATGGATAGACAGATAGATAGATATAGATGATGGATAGATGGATGGATAGATAGGATAGTGGGATGGATGGATGATAGATGGATGATGGATGGATGATGGATGGATGGATGGATGGATGGATGGATAGATAGGATAGTGGGATGGATGGATGATAGATGGATGATGGATGGATGATGGATGGATGGATAGACAGATATAGATGATGGATGGATGGATAGATAGGATAGTGGGATGGATGGATGATAGATGGATGATGGATGGATGGATAGACAGATATAGATGATGGATGGATGGATGGATAGACAGATAGATGGATATAGATGATGGATGGATAGACAGATAGATGGATATAGATGATGGATGGATAGACAGATAGATGGATATAGATGATGGATGGATAGACAGATAGATAGATATAGATGATGGATGGGATAGACAGATAGATAGATATAGATGATGGATGGATGGATGGACAGATAGATAGATATAGATGATGGATGGATGGATGGATGGATGGATAGATAGATAGATATAGATGATGGATGGATGGATGATAGATAGATAAAGATGATAGATGGATGGATAGATAGATATAGATGATGGATGGATAGACAGATAGATGGATATAGATGATGGATGGATAGACAGATAGATGGATATAGATGATGGATGGATAGACAGATAGATAGATATAGATGATGGATGGATAGACAGATAGATAGATATAGATGATGGATGGATGGATAGACAGATAGATAGATATAGATGATGGATGGATGGATGGATAGATAGATATAGATGATGGATGGATGGATGATAGATAGATAAAGATGATAGATGGATGGATAGATAGATATAGATGATGGCTGGATAGACAGATAGATAGATAAAGATGATAGATAGATAGATAGATAGATATAGATGATGGATGGATAGACAGATAGATATAGATGATGGATGGATGATAGATAGATATAGATGATGGATGGATGATAGATAGATATAGATGATGGATGGATGATAGATAGATATAGATGATGGATGGATAGACAGATAGATATAGATGATGGATGGATGATAGATAGATATAGATGATGGATGGATGATAGATAGATATAGATGATGGATGGATAGACAGATAGATATAGATGATGGATGGATGATAGATAGATATAGATGATGGATGGATAGATAGATAGATATAGATGATGGATGGATAGACAGATAGATATAGATGATGGATGGATAGACAGATAGATATAGATGATGGATGGATGATAGATAGATATAGATGATGGATGGATGATAGATAGATATAGATGATGGATGGATAGACAGATAGATATAGATGATGGATGGATGATAGATAGATATAGATGATGGATGGATAGACAGATAGATATAGATGATGGATGGATAGACAGATAGATATAGATGATGGATGGATGATAGATAGATATAGATGATGGATGGATAGACAGATAGATATAGATGATGGATGGATAGATAGATAGATATAGATGATGGATGGATAGACAGATAGATATAGATGATGGATGGATAGACAGATAGATATAGATGATGGATGGATAGACAGATAGATATAGATGATGGATGGATAGATAGATAGATATAGATGATGGATGGATAGACAGATAGATATAGATGATGGATGGATAGACAGATAGATATAGATGATGGATGGATGATAGATGGATGGATAGATTTCTGGCCCGCCGGAATTTTGGAGTAATCCAAATTTTTTTTTTTTTTTTGTTTTTTTTTTACTATAACGGTTTACAAATAGGCCCCGTGAATCAGTGATGCACGGGATGATCCAAAATGAGCGACGAGTGCCTGCGGTCACCCGCGGTTACGAGTCATCCAAAAATATTTGTAATGATATTCGGGTCGCGGTCGGTCGGGTCGTTTGAAATAATGTAGTATTAGACATAATGTTCTATGAAATACATAGGTCTACACTTTATTGGCTGAATGCGCGAGGATGACGCATGAGCTCAGTCTGCATGACAGTGGGAAATCCTTATTTACCTGAATGTTGAGCGCGTTATTAACTTTTGACTAAGAGCTGAAGCGGGACAAAATGCCCGATTTCCCAAAACGTTGAACTGAGCAATAGCTCAGTAATGTGAGTTTTATGTATTTGCTGAGAGGGGGCGGGGGGGATTTTTGTTGGGAAATTCGGAGGAGAGACGCACACTTCGATTAGACTGGATAAACACATGCAGCATCTTAATTGTTATGAAAATGAAACGAAATAAATGAATAAATCAAGCCTTTATTACAAAACACAGCATTCAGAAAAATGCACACCCCTAGTTCCTACGTCTATGGCCCAATATGCGGGCCAGGAAGCGGGTCGGGTACAATATTTTCTTTCTTTTGTTTGCGGTCCGAGTTGCGGGCGGGTTGGAAACGTCGGTCGGGGTGCGGGTTGTTTATACATTGACCCGCGCATCACTGCCGCCGTGTATATCATTCGTTCAATCGTTTTTTCCCCCCAAAATTAAAACCAAAAATGAAAAACGACTTGTTTTTGAGATTTGAGATTCTGAAACGAGATCTAAAATTTTAAAGCAGGTGAACACTTTTAAGCTTTTACTTTTAAGTATTTTAAGCGGTTGCTGAATTGAACCTTGTGGGAGCGGGACGGAAAAAAACAGTCCCGCGCAGACCTCTTGTGTCCCGAATAAATAATAATTTAAAAAAAGGAATAAAGTTCAAAAGTTGTACAGTCCATTGGTAATACAATACTAAATCAGATATATGTACAATAACATGTCCAACAATCGATGTAAATAGTACATGGGGTTTCATTTATCGTTAATAAGATGTATCCGCGGCATTTTCCCGTGTGCTTAAATGGTCCAGTGGTAGAACTTTCGTCAAGTGTGTAAAAGGTTCTGGGTTCTAATCTGCATTTGTATATATTTTTTTTTTTCGTTTTTTTTTCTTCATCAAAACCGATTATGCTCATCAGTGGTTGTATATAAGTAGTAGGGACACGTTTGTGTGCATTATATTTTGTGATTTCACCGTAACGAATGGGCCTATTCCATGTAGCTGGCCCGCCATCTACTGGATAAAAAAAATATTGGCCCGCGGCCAAAGTTACTTGCCGACCCCTGATATAGATGATGGATGGATGGATGGATAGATAGATATAGATGATGGATGGATAGACAGATAGATAGATATAGATGATGGATGGATGGATGGATAGATAGATATAGATGATGGATGGATAGATAGACAAATAGATAGATATAGATGATGGATAGACAGATAGATAGATATAGATGATGGATAGACAGATAGATAGATATAGATGATGGATGGATGGATGGACAGATATAGATGATGGATGGATGGACAGATATAGATGATGGATGGATGGACAGATATAGATGATGGATGGACAGACAGATATAGATGATGGATAGACAGATAGACAGATATAGATGATGGATAGACAGATATACAGATATAGATGATGGATGGATGGACAGACAGATATAGATGATGGATGGATGGATGGACAGATATAGATGATGGATGGATGGACAGACAGATATAGATGATGGATGGATGGACAGACAGATATAGATGATGGATGGATGGATAGACAGATATACAGATATAGATGATGGATAGACAGATATACAGATATAGATGACGGATAGACAGATATAGATGATGGATGGATGGATAGATATACAGATATAGATGATGGATGGATGGATGGATAGACAGATATACAGATATAGATGATGGATAGACAGATATACAGATATAGATGATGGATAGACAGATATAGATGATGGATAGACAGATATAGATGATGGATAGACAGATATAGATGATGGATATACAGATATAGATGATGGATAGACAGATATAGATGATGGATAGACAGATATACAGATATAGATGATGGATGGATAGACAGATAGACAGATATAGATGATGGATGGATAGACAGATAGACAGATATAGATGATGGATGGATAGACAGATAGACAGATATAGATGATGGATAGACAGATATAGATGATGGATAGACAGATATACAGATATAGATGATGGATGGATAGACAGATAGACAGATATAGATGATGGATGGATAGACAGATATACAGATATAGATGATGGATGGATAGACAGATATAGATGATGGATGGATAGACAGATATACAGATATAGATGATGGATGGATAGACAGATAGACAGATATAGATGATGGATGGATAGACAGATAGACAGATATAGATGATGGATGGATAGACAGATATAGATGATGGATGGATGGATGGATGGACAGATATACAGATATAGATGATGGATGGATGGATAGACAGATATACAGATATAGATGATGGATGGATGGATAGACAGATATACAGATATAGATGATGGATAGACAGATATACAGATATAGATGATGGATGGATGGATAGACAGATATAGATGATGGATGGATGGATAGACAGATATACAGATATAGATGATGGATGGATGGATATACAGATATACAGATATAGATGATGGATAGACAGATATAGATGATGGATAGACAGATATACAGATATAGATGATGGATAGACAGATATAGATGATGGATAGACAGATATAGATGATGGATAGACAGATATAGATGATGGATAGACAGATATAGATGATGGATAGACAGATATAGATGATGGATAGACAGATATAGATGATGGATAGACAGATAGACAGATATAGATGATGGATGGATGGATGGATATACAGATATAGATGATGGATGGATGATAGACAGATATAGATGATGGATAGACAGATATACAGATATAGATGATGGATGGATGGATAGACAGATATACAGATATAGATGATGGATAGACAGATATAGATGATGGATAGACAGATATACAGATATAGATGATGGATGGATGGATGGATGGACAGATATACAGATATAGATGATGGATGGATGGATGGATGGACAGATATACAGATATAGATGACGGATAGACAGATATACAGATATAGATGATGGATGGATGGATAGACAGATATAGATGATGGATGGATGGATGGATGGATAGACAGATATAGATGATGGATGGATGGATAGACAGATATAGATGATGGATGGATGGATGGACAGATATAGATGATGGATGGATGGATAGACAGATAGACAGATATATATGATGGATGGATGGATGGACAGATATAGATGATGGATGGATGGATAGACAGATAGACAGATATAGATGATGGATGGATGGATGGACAGATATACAGATATATATGATGGATGGATGGATGGATAGACAGATATAGATGATGGATGGATGGATGGACAGATATAGATGATGGATGGATGGATAGACAGATAGACAGATATAGATGATGGATGGATGGATGGATAGACAGATATACAGATATAGATGATGGATGGATGGATGGATGGATGGACAGATATACAGATATAGATGACGGATAGACAGATATACAGATATAGATGATGAATGGATAGACAGATATACAGATATAGATGATGGATGGATGGATGGATGGATGGACAGATATACAGATATAGATGATGAATGGATAGACAGTTATACAGATATAGATGATGGATGGATGGATGGATGGATGGACAGATATACAGATATAGATGACGGATAGACAGATATACAGATATAGATGATGAATGGATAGACAGATATACAGATATAGATGATGGATGGATGGATGGACAGATATAGATGATGGATGGATGGATAGACAGATATATATGATGGATGGATGGATGGACAGATATAGATGATGGATGGATGGATAGACAGATAGACAGATATAGATGATGGATGGATAGACAGATATAGATGATGGATGGATGAATGGACAGATATAGATGATGGATGGATGGATGGATGGATGGATGGATGGATGGATAGATAGATAGATAAAGATGATGGATGGATGGATAGACAGATATAGATGATGGATGGATGGATGGATAGACAGATATAGATGATGGATGGATGGATAGACAGATAGACAGATATAGATGATGGATGGATGGATGGACAGATATAGATGATGGATGGATGGATAGACAGATAGATAGATATAGATGATGGATGGATGGATATACAGATATAGATGATGGATGGATGGATAGACAGATATAGATGATGGATGGATGGATAGACAGATATAGATGATGGATGGATGGATAGACAGATATAGATGATGGATGGATGGATAGACAGATATAGATGATGGATGGATGGATAGACAGATAGACAGATATAGATGATGGATGGATGGATAGACAGATATAGATGATGGATGGATGGATAGACAGATATAGATGATGGATGGATAGACAGATATACAGATATAGATGATGGATGGATGGATGGACAGATATAGATGATGGATGGATAGACAGATATAGATGATGGATGGATAGACAGATATACAGATATAGATGATGGATGGATGGATAGACAGATATAGATGATGGATGTATAGACAGATATACAGATATAGATGATGGATGTATAGACAGATAGACAGATATAGATGATGGATGGATAGACAGATATACAGATATAGATGATGGATGGATGGATGGACAGATATAGATGATGGATGGATAGACAGATATAGATGATGGATGGATAGACAGATATACAGATATAGATGATGGATGGATGGATGGATGGACAGATATAGATGATGGATGGATAGACAGATATAGATGATGGATGGATAGACAGATATACAGATATAGATGATGGATGGATGGATAGACAGATATAGATGATGGATGGATAGACAGATATAGATGATGGATGTATAGACAGATAGATAGATATAGATGATGGATGGATGGATAGACAGATATAGATGATGGATGGATAGACAGATATAGATGATGGATGGATGGATAGACAGATATAGATGATGGATGGATAGACAGATATACAGATATAGATGATGGATGTATAGACAGATAGACAGATATAGATGATGGATGGATGGATGGACAGATATAGATGATGGATGGATAGACAGATATAGATGATGGATGGATGGATGGACAGATATAGATGATGGATGGATGGACAGACAGATATAGATGATGGATGGATGGATAGACAGATATAGATGATGGATGGATGGATAGACAGATATAGATGATGGATGGATGGATAGACAGATAGACAGATATAGATGATGGATGGATGGATGGACAGATATAGATGATGGATGGATGGATAGACAGATATACAGATATAGATGATGGATGGATGGATAGACAGATATAGATGATGGATGGATGGATAGACAGATATAGATGATGGATGGATGGATAGACAGATAGACAGATAAAGATGATGGATGGATGGATAGACAGATATAGATGATGGATGGATAGACAGATATACAGATATAGATGATGGATGTATAGACAGATAGACAGATATAGATGATGGATGGACAGATAGACAGATATAGATGATGGATGGATGGATGGACAGATATAGATGATGGATGGATGGATAGACAGATAGATAGATATAGATGATGGATGGATGGATATACAGATATAGATGATGGATGGATGATAGACAGATATAGATGATGGATGGATGGATAGACAGATATAGATGATGGATGGATGGATAGACAGATAGACAGATAAAGATGATGGATGGATGGATAGACAGATATAGATGATGGATGGATGATAGATAGATATAGATGATGGATGGATGGATAGACAGATATAGATGATGGATAGACAGATAGACAGATATAGATGATGGATGGATAGACAGATATACAGATATAGATGATGGATGTATAGACAGATAGACAGATATAGATGATGGATGGATGGATGGACAGATATAGATGATGGATGGATAGACAGATAGACAGATATAGATGATGGATGGATAGACAGATAGACAGATATAGATGATGGATGGATGGATGGACAGATATAGATGATGGATGGATAGACAGATAGACAGATATAGATGATGGATGGATAGACAGATAGACAGATATAGATGATGGATGGATGGATAGTAGGGGGTGTGCCGGTTTCAGAATTGGTGATGACGGTTATGATGTGAGTCAAATGTGACGGTTCGTAACATAACCGTCGGGTTTTTTTTAAATCCTTAAAAAAAAGAAAAAAGCAATGAACATGCTTTGTTTTAAATAAATCACACACACTAAACAAATCCTTTTAAAAACGTAGGCTGCTTAAATTATATAAGAGCTGCATAAAAATGAATGAGTAGGCCTAAATTACAAATGATAAAATCTACATACCTTTATCAAAGAAAAAAAAAGTCGAACAACGATTGTTGTGATAATACCTTAATTAAACTAACTAAATACAGGAAACAAAAAAAGTGCAATGACATTTTAAATTCCTAATCTTTTTCGACTTCAAAGTTCCGTGACAGGAACACCAACATGTTCACTTTACTCGGTTTTAGTGACGATCTGACTGGGGTAGCTATCTTACCCGCAGTGCTAAACACTCGCTCTGATGCTGTGCTTGTAGCACAAATACACATGTATTTACGTGCCAATTTTGCTAAGAGCGGATAGCGTGTGTCTCCCCACCATGCTAGTGGATTAGCCGTAGAGTCAATTGGTTCTTCTTGGAGATAGCGGGTTAACTCCGTGTCAGCGCGCGCTCTGATCGGTAAAGGGGCAGATATTTCAGACCTCCGTTTATTAGGGAGATCTCCAAGATTTCTCAAAGCCGCACCCGTCTAGAAAGGATGTAGCAAAGATATTTAATGCTAATGCATGAGGCATAGGCATAGTTTCATTAATTTACGATGAGATGCGCTCTAGTTCACAATGCAATGCAAGTGAACGTGGCGCGCCGGCCCGGCGCCTCCATGTCACGGTTATTATATTGTCTGCTATATTATTAAATACATGCAATTGGTTGATGAAACATTTATTAAAATTAAGGTACAATTTGTACAAAACGAAATTCGCTTTAAGGAAAGGCTTACAAAGCAAAACTTATATGAAGTGGAAAAAATCATTTCTGTCGATTTACAAAACAAAACTTCATTAAGTGGTAAAAACCATGTCTCCCGATGTATTGTATGGCGCATATTATGATCCTATCTAAAAAATTTAAAAAAAAAATTTTTTTTTTTGTTTGTAAAAAATATTTTAATAACACGGTTTTGGCGGTTATAGAGTTCTAATGACGGTGTTTAACTATAACCGTCGGTCTCACGGTTATATACTAACCGTCACACCCCTAATGGATAGATATAGATGATGGATGGATGGATGGATAGACAGATATAGATGATGGATGGATGGATAGATAGACAGATATAGATGATGGATGGATAGACAGATAGACAGATATAGATGATGGATGGATAGACAGATAGACAGATATAGATGATGGATGGATGGACAGATATAGATGATGGATGGATGGATAGACAGATATAGATGATGGATGGATGGATAGACAGATATAGATGATGGATGGATGGATAGACAGATATAGATGATGGATAGACAGATAGACAGATATAGATGATGGATGGATAGACAGATATAGATGATGGATGGATGGATAGACAGATATAGATGGATGGATGGATAGACAGATATAGATGATGGATGGATGGATAGACAGATATAGATGATGGATGGATGGATGGACAGATATAGATGATGGATGGATGGATAGACAGATATACAGATATAGATGATGGATGGATAGACAGATATACAGATATAGATGATGGATGGATGGATAGACAGATATAGATGATGGATGGATGGATAGACAGATATAGATGATGGATGGACAGATAGACAGATATAGATGATGGATGGATGGACAGATAGACAGATATAGATGATGGATGGATGGATAGACAGATATAGATGATGGATGGATGGATAGACAGATATAGATGATGGATAGATGGATAGACAGATATAGATGATGGATGGATGGATAGACAGATATAGATGATGGATGGATGGATAGACAGATATAGATGATGGATGGATGGATAGACAGATATAGATGATGGATAGACAGATAGACAGATATAGATGATGGATGGATGGATAGACAGATATAGATGATGGATAGACAGATAGACAGATATAGATGATGGATGGATGGATAGACAGATATAGATGATGGATGGATGGATAGACAGATATAGATGATGGATGGATGGATAGACAGATATAGATGATGGATGGATGGATAGACAGATATAGATGATGGATGGATGGATAGACAGATATAGATGATGGATGGATGGATAGACAGATAGACAGATATAGATGATGGATGGATGGATAGACAGATATAGATGATGGATGGATGGATGGATAGACAGATATAGATGATGGATGGATGGATAGACAGATATAGATGATGGATAGACAGATAGACAGATATAGATGATGGATGGATGGATAGACAGATAGACAGATATAGATGATGGATGGATGGATAGACAGATATAGATGATGGATGGATGGATAGACAGATATAGATGATGGATGGATGGATAGACAGATATAGATGATGGATGGATGGATAGACAGATAGATAGATATAGATGATGGATGGATAGACAGATATAGATGATGGATGGATAGACAGATAGACAGATATAGATGATGGATGGATGGATGGATAGACAGATATAGATGATGGATGGATGGATGGACAGATATAGATGATGGATGGATGGATAGACAGATATAGATGATGGATAGACAGATAGACAGATATAGATGATGGATGGATGGATAGACAGATATAGATGATGGATGGATAGACAGATAGACAGATATAGATGATGGATGGATGGATGGATAGACAGATATAGATGATGGATGGATGGATGGACAGATATAGATGATGGATGGATGGATAGACAGATAGATAGATATAGATGATGGATGGATAGACAGATAGACAGATATAGATGATGGATGGATGGATGGATAGACAGATATAGATGATGGATGGATGGATGGACAGATATAGATGATGGATGGATGGATAGACAGATATAGATGATGGATAGACAGATAGACAGATATAGATGATGGATGGATAAATAGACAGATATAGATGATGGATGGATAGACAGATATAGATGATGGATGGATGGATGGATGGATAGACAGATATAGATGATGGATGGATAGACAGATAGACAGATATAGATGATGGATGGATGGATGGATAGACAGATATAGATGATGGATGGACAGATATAGATGATGGATGGATGGATAGACAGATATAGATGATGGATAGACAGATAGACAGATATAGATGATGGATGGATGGATAGACAGATATAGATGATGGATGGATAGACAGATATAGATGATGGATGGATGGATAGACAGATATAGATGATGGATAGACAGATAGACAGATATAGATGATGGATGGATGGATAGACAGATATAGATGATGGATAGACAGATAGACAGATATAGATGATGGATAGACAGATAGACAGATATAGATGATGGATGGATGGATAGACAGATATAGATGATGGATGGATGGATAGACAGATATAGATGATGGATGGATGGATAGACAGATATAGATGATGGATAGACAGATAGACAGATATAGATGATGGATGGATGGATAGACAGATATAGATGATGGATGGATGGATAGACAGATATAGATGATGGATGGATGGATAGACAGATATAGATGATGGATGGATGGATAGACAGATATAGATGATGGATGGATGGATAGACAGATATAGATGATGGATGGATGGATAGACAGATATAGATGATGGATGGATGGATAGACAGATATAGATGATGGATAGACAGATAGACAGATATAGATGATGGATGGATGGATAGACAGATATAGATGATGGATGGATGGATAGACAGATATAGATGATGGATGGATGGATAGACAGATATAGATGATGGATGGATGGATGGATAGACAGATATAGATGATGGATGGATGGATGGATGGATGGACAGATATAGATGATGGATGGATGGATAGACAGATATAGATGATGGATAGACAGATAGACAGATATAGATGATGGATGGATGGATAGACAGATATAGATGATGGATGGATAGACAGATATAGATGATGGATGGATGGATAGACAGATATACAGATATAGATGATGGATGGATGGATAGACAGATATACAGATATAGATGATGGATGGATGGATGGATGGATGGACAGATATAGATGATGGATGGATGGATAGACAGATATAGATGATGGATAGACAGATAGACAGATATAGATGATGGATGGATGAATAGACAGATATAGATGATGGATGGATGGATAGACAGATATAGATGATGGATGGATGGATAGACAGATATAGATGATGGATGGATGGATAGACAGATAGACAGATATAGATGATGGGATGGATGGATAGACAGATATACAGATATAGATGATGGATGGATAGACAGATAGACAGATATAGATGATGGATGGATGGATAGACAGATATAGATGATGGATGGATGGATAGACAGATATAGATGATGGATGGATGGATAGACAGATATAGATGATGGATGGATGGATAGACAGATAGACAGATATAGATGATGGATGGATGGATAGACAGATAGACAGATATAGATGATGGATGGATGGATAGACAGATAGACAGATATAGATGATGGATGGATAGACAGATAGACAGATATAGATGATGGATGGATGGATAGACAGATATAGATGATGGATGGATGGATAGACAGATAGACAGATATAGATGATGGATGGATGGATAGACAGATATAGATGATGGATGGATGGATAGACAGATAGACAGATATAGATGATGGATGGATAGACAGATATAGATGATGGATAGACAGATAGACAGATATACAGATATAGATGATGGATGGATGGATAGACAGATAGACAGATATAGATGATGGATGGATGGATAGACAGATAGACAGATATAGATGATGGATGGATAGACAGATATAGATGATGGATAGACAGATAGACAGATATACAGATATAGATGATGGATGGATGGATAGACAGATAGACAGATAGACAGATATAGATGATGGATGGATGGATAGACAGATAGACAGATATAGATGATGGATGGATGGATAGACAGATAGACAGATATAGATGATGGATGGATGGATAGACAGATAGACAGATATAGATGATGGATGGATGGATAGACAGATAGACAGATATAGATGATGGATGGATGGATAGACAGATATAGATGATGGATGGATGGATAGACAGATAGACAGATATAGATGATGGATGGATGGATAGACAGATAGACAGATATAGATGATGGATGGATGGATAGACAGATAGACAGATATAGATGATGGATGGATGGATAGACAGATATAGATGATGGATGGATAGACAGATATAGATGATGGATGGATGGATAGACAGATATAGATGATGGATGGATAGACAGATATAGATGATGGATGGATGGATAGACAGATATAGATGATGGATGGATGGATAGACAGATATAGATGATGGATGGATGGATAGACAGATATAGATGATGGATGGATGGATAGACAGATATAGATGATGGATGGATGGATAGACAGATAGACAGATATAGATGATGGATGGATGGATAGACAGATAGACAGATATAGATGATGGATGGATAGACAGATATAGATGATGGATGGATGGATAGACAGATATAGATGATGGATGGATGGATAGACAGATATAGATGATGGATGGATGGATAGACAGATATAGATGATGGATGGATGGATAGACAGATATAGATGATGGATGGATGATCACCTGCCCTGCTCCAGGAGCACGATCTCCCTCCAGCCCAGTCGGGACAGGTGATAGGCCACTGATGTTCCCACGACTCCGCCTCCACAGATGATGACCCGCGCGTGTGCAGGAAGAGCAGCGGGAGGATCCGAGCTAAAGAACCGGCCCGATCTCTGACCAGCGGGTCGGGCTCCGGCGTCACAGAACCAGCGGGGCAGGAGGACGGGGGACAGAGTCCGGGCGCTCCACGCACCGCTGCGCATGGCTCCGCGCCTTCACACACACACACACACACTAAACACACACACTAAACACACACAACACCATGACAAAAAATGATATTCAGAAATATTGTTGATCTGACTGCACTGCCACTATCAGAAGAGAACAACACTGAACTGAATTGATCTGAATAATGACTCTGTAGATCTGCTTTAATGCTGAGTCTGAGTTTGATCTCATATTTGATGAAGTTTGATCATTGATTCTGTTATTTTCCTGTTTATTACTGTAAAGCTGCTTAGAAATAATCTGTAGTGAATAAAGCGCTGTAAAAATAAAGCTGACTTGACAACATCAGCATCTTTGGCTACTTTCATTGTGAAATACGTATTTAAAGAAAACAGAATAATAACAATATGTTACTGTCGTAACCCCGTTCTCTGAAACATCGAGTGGAGAGATCCACCTGACCTCTGCAGAAGCAGCCAATTACACCAAGTTTGGCATGACAGACAGAAGCGCACAGCCAATGGCAGCAGAGCAGATGTCCTGCGGTGACACTCCCCAGAACAGAGCCCAAGAGCCCTAATCCCGGTGGAAGGAGCTCTGGTGTCCCCTGGCCCTTCATATGCCAGCTATAGCATCCACACGGGTTAGGCGGACGCGCGGGGTCAGGCGGAGGCGCGGGGTCAGGCGGACGCACGGGTTAGGCGGACGCACGGGGTCAGGCGGAGGCGCGGGGTCAGGCGGAGGCGCGGGGTCAGGCGGAGGCGCGGGGTCAGGCGGAGGCGCGGGGTCAGGCGGACGCGCGGGGTCAGGCGGAGGCGCGGGGTCAGGCGGAGGCGCGGGGTCAGGCGGAGGCGCGGGGGTCAGGCGGACGCACGGGTCAGGCGGAGGCGCGGGGTCAGGCGGACGTGCGGGGTCAGGCGGACGCACGGGGTCAGGCGGAGGCGCGGGGTCAGGCGGAGGCGCGGGGTCAGGCGGACGCGCGGGGTCAGGCGGACGCGCGGGGTCAGGCGGACGCGCGGGGTCAGGCGGACGCGCGGGGTCAGGCGGAGGCGCGGGGTCAGGCGGACGCGCGGGGTCAGGCGGACGCGCGGGGTCAGGCGGACGCGCGGAGTCAGGCGGAGGCGCGGGGTCAGGCGGACGTGCGGGGTCAGGCGGAGGCGCGGGGTCAGGCGGAGGCGCGGGGTCAGGCGGACGTGCGGGGTCAGGCGGAGGCGCGGGGTCAGGCGGAGGCGCGGGGTCAGGCGGAGGCGCGGGGTCAGGCGGAGGCACGGGGTCAGGCGGAGGCGCGGGGTCAGGCGGAGGCGCGGGGTCAGGCGGAGGCGCGGGGTCAGGCGGACGCGCGGGGTCAGGCGGACGCGCGGGGTCAGGCGGACGCGCGGGGTCAGGCGGAGGCGCGGGGTCAGGCGGAGGCGCGGGGTCAGGCGGACGCACGGGGTCAGGCGGACGCACGGGTCAGGCGGACGCACGGGGTCAGGCGGACGCACGGGTCAGGCGGAGGCGCGGGGTCAGGCGGAGGCGCGGGGTCAGGCGGACGCACGGGGTCAGGCGGACGCACGGGTCAGGCGGACGCACGGGGTCAGGCGGACGCACGGGTCAGGCGGAGGCGCGGGGTCAGGCGGACGCGCGGGGTCAGGCGGACGCGCGGGGTCAGGCGGAGGCGCGGGGTCAGGCGGACGCACGGGGTCAGGCGGAGGCGCGGGGTCAGGCGGACGCACGGGGTCAGGCGGACGTCTAACTGAATGTCATATCGCGATATCAATGATATAGCGACGCGGTGACATATGGAGCATTTACGTTCCTTAGCGCGCACAACAACCACACCGGTCTGAGTGAGCAGCCTGGCAGCCCACGATGACGAAGCTACTTCAAACACACCGTCGAGAACAACCAAACTTTCTCCGAGACGCAATATCACTAACCGCGTGACGCTGCCAGTGCCACTTCTTCTCTCGGTGTGTTGCTCAAGGCTGGCGTCAGGCTCGCTTCAGGAGGCGGGACATGACTGAATAGCACAATCATCAGTGCATCGCAACTAAACTAAAGTTCTGCAGAGGTCAGGTACGGATGCCCTTCCCGTAGGTGGACCTCGAGCACGAGAGGACACACAAACTACTCGCAGACTTTTAAGATCCAATTGTTATATGTATAAAACTCTGATTTTAAATGTGGACTCTGCATGGGTTCCAGACACAACTCCTGCATCATTTGCTATATTTTGTGCTTTCTGTAATGACATCATCACACACTGGGTCACGTCACGTGGTCTGTCATTAACATCAGTTACAGACTCTCGTGTGTGTGTGTGTGTGTGTGTGTGTGTGAACTGAACTCAATCATGCAGATCTTCACACGCGCATTTAAATAAGCAAATACGCGCTTTTCACGTAAGAACTGTTAACCTGCCAAACATCCACACGTATGATACATTAAGATCTGAAGGTCACATAATTACCGCAGACAGTAACTTCACACTAACGGTAACGTTACACAGAATGTTTAATTTTCACCACCATTGAATCTGTTTCTGTGTAACGTTAGCCTATTCTACTAACTTACTTTACTTTCTACAAATTCGAGAGCTCGAAAACAACGAATTAATGAACAAAACATCAACACAACAGAAAATAAAAACACAACTATTACTGCCTCATTAATATAAATTGTCACTGTATTTTGCGTTGTCATGTTAAAGCTTATCTGTTGTTATTTATTGACATGTAGCCGTTAGCTTGAGGCCTCCAAGGTGATTCTTCGAGTAAAACACGATAAAACAGGTCATTTTCCCTGTGAATGTCCGACAGCTGCATGTGTGCTGAGGTCAGTGCTGGATCGGTTATACAGGAACACGGTAAGGTGATTACTGGACGTCACACTGAGGATTCAGAGTCAAACTCTACAGCATTCGAGCTAAAACACAAACACATCTCCTAAACACCAGCGTGTGTGTGATCGTTGATGCCGAGAGACACGTACCTGCTGAAAGCTGTTATATGCGCTCAGATCTGATCAGATTTACTCATTTGATCTGTGTGTGACAGGAGCCAAGAGTAACTTTACTACAGCTGCAGATCGGCAGAGTCTGACCGTACTGCGCATGCGCGGAACAACAACAGCCGAATGATTGACAGCTATAAGCTTCGCACACTTGATTATCACCTCAGATAAAAAATGAAGAAACCTTTTCTTATTATTATCATGTTATAAAACACACAGACACTCCATAATCCAAACATCAGAGCTTTGACAAAAGCATAGACTCTCCGATGAGGATCAGTGACTTCTGACTTTGTTATTGATAAAAAGATAGAATTCGATGGAAATGCATGATAAACAGTCTTACAAACTACACAGATCAAAAGGTTTACAGCTTGTATCCTGTATTTACACAATTTACAAAAAAAAAATTGCCTATTTTTTTTAAGTTTTCTTTTGCCTATTTTTCTTCCATAAATAATTTAATATTTATTTTTAAAAAAATAAAACTTTACAATTATGGTTTTCTGTTCGTTTCATATTTCCTCTGCGGTGGCGCTGCAGTGTTTCCTCCGGGCCGCAGGAGGCGCTCTCGCACAGACTCGCTGCAGTGCTTCCTCCGGGCCGCAGGGGGCGCTCTCGCACACAGACTCGCTGACGACGCTGAGCTTCTGCTGCTAATCTGAGCGCTCTTCAGCGGATTCATGCGACATATCTCGCTATAAACACCGTTTCTCTTCATTTTTGGCTGTTCGTGTGTTTAAAGTGAGCGCCATGTCCTACAACTACGTGGTCACCGCGCAGAAACCCACGGCGGTGAACGCCTGCGTCACGGGTGAGTGCGTGTTTATCTCCCGCGCGCCAGTGCGCGTGCACCAGGCCACAGAAAACACACACTGATCAACGGATCGTTTTGTTTGTTCAGATCTGACACTGTTCAGAACGGCTTCACTGTCATGACCTGCTTTAGTGAAGTGCGCCCGTTGCCGTCTCTAGATGAGCAGATATGAGAAACTGTAATTTCTGCTGCGCGTGTCACTGTCAGACTGGCGCGGTCAAGTTTACTGTGTGGAACACTCGCCATCACTGCAGATTAACTGTGTTTTACACTCGCCATCACTGCAGATTAACTGTGTTTTACACTCGCCATCACTGCAGATTAACTGTGTGTAACACTCGCCATCACTGCAGATTAACTGTGTGTAACACTCGCCATCACTGCAGATTAACTGTTTACACTGATCATCAGTTATTTATTTATGTACCAGGGCAGTGCATATTAACAGCAGTTAGCGTTAGGCTACACCGGTAACACACACCACGGGCTGGTTTCGTCTGTAGTGCTGTTGGCACCCCAGGGAGAGCACTAGCCGTATAAACAGTGCACACTGTGAGTCTGTGCGCAGCGGTGTGTCCCCCAGAGGAGCTGGTCCCGCTGGAGCTCAGTGGCGAGTCCGCAGCGCAGAGTTTGGGGACCGCGTGACCGCAGCGTATCTCACACTCACAGCACAGCAGAGGAAGAGGAGCGTGTACATTATTAGCAGATCATTAAAACATGCAATAATTACAGTTTACATAACAGTACAGGAAAAAAGAGACGCATTCACAGATGACAGGTGTGTGTGTGCCGAGATCGACAGGTGCGTGTGTGCCGAGATCGACAGGTGTGTTTGTGCCGAGATCGACAGGTGTGTGTGTGTGCCGAGATCGACAGGTGTGTTTGTGCCGAGATCGACAGGTGTGTGTGTGTGCCGAGATCGACAGGTGTGTGTGTGTGCCGAGATCAACAGGTGCGTGTGTGTGCCGAGATCAACAGGTGCGTGTGTGTGCCGAGATCGACAGGTGTGTGTGTGCCGAGATCGACAGGTGTGTGTGTGCCGAGATCGACAGGTGCGTGTGTGCCGAGATCGACAGGTGTGTGTGTGCCGAGATCGACAGGTGCGTGTGTGTGCCGAGATCGACAGGTGCGTGTTTGTGCCGAGATCGACAGGTGTGTGTGTGCCGAGATCGTCAGGTGTGTGTGTGCCGAGATCGACAGGTGTGTGTGTGCCGAGATCGTCAGGTGTGTGTGTGCCGAGATCGACAGGTGTGTGTGTGCCGAGATCGACAGGTGTGTGTGTGCCGAGATCGACAGGTGTGTTTGTGCCGAGATCGACAGGTGTGTGTGTGTGCCGAGATCGACAGGTGTGTTTGTGCCGAGATCGACAGGTGTGTGTGTGTGCCGAGATCGACAGGTGTGTGTGTGTGCCGAGATCAACAGGTGCGTGTGTGTGCCGAGATCAACAGGTGCGTGTGTGTGCCGAGATCGACAGGTGTGTGTGTGCCGAGATCGACAGGTGTGTGTGTGCCGAGATCGACAGGTGCGTGTGTGCCGAGATCGACAGGTGTGTGTGTGCCGAGATCGACAGGTGCGTGTGTGTGCCGAGATCGACAGGTGCGTGTTTGTGCCGAGATCGACAGGTGTGTGTGTGCCGAGATCGTCAGGTGTGTGTGTGCCGAGATCGACAGGTGTGTGTGTGCCGAGATCGTCAGGTGTGTGTGTGCCGAGATCGACAGGTGTGTGTTTGTGCCGAGATCGACAGGTGTGTGTGTGCCGAGATCGACAGGTGCGTGTGTGCCGAGATCGACAGGTGCGTGTTTGTGCCGAGATCGACAGGTGTGTGTGTGCCGAGATCGTCAGGTGTGTGTGTGCCGAGATCGACAGGTGTGTTTGTGCCGAGATCGACAGGTGTGTGTGTGCCGAGATCGACAGGTGTGTGTGTGCCGAGATCGACAGGTGTGTTTGTGCCGAGATCGACAGGTGTGTGTGTGCCGAGATCGACAGGTGTGTGTGTGCCGAGATCGACAGGTGTGTGTGTGCCGAGATCGTCAGGTGTGTGTGTGCCGAGATCGACAGGTGTGTGTGCCGAGATCGACAGGTGTGTGTGTGCCGAGATCGACAGGTGTGTGTGTGCCGAGATCGACAGGTGTGTGTGTGCCGAGATCGTCAGGTGTGTGTGTGCCGAGATCGACAGGTGTGTGTGTGCCGAGATCGACAGGTGTGTGTGTGCCGAGATCGACAAGTGAGTGTGTGTCGAGATCGACAGGTGTGTGTGTGCCGAGATCGACAGGTGCGTGTGTGTGTGCCGAGATCGACAGGTGCGTGTGTGTGTGCCGAGATCGACAAGTGTGTGTGTGTGCCGAGATCGACAGGTGTGTGTTTGTGCCGAGATCGACAGGTGTGTGTGTGCCGAGATCGACAGGTGTGTTTGTGCCGAGATCGACAGGTGTGTGTGTGCCGAGATCGACAGGTGCGTGTGTGTGTGCCGAGATCGACAGGTGTGTGTGTGCCGAGATCGACAAGTGTGTGTGTGTGCCGAGATCGACAGGTGTGTGTTTGTGCCGAGATCGACAGGTGTGTGTTTGTGCCGAGATCGACAGGTGTGTTTGTGCCGAGATCGACAGGTGTGTGTGTGCCGAGATCGACAGGTGTGTGTGTGCCGAGATCGACAGGTGTGTGTTTGTGCCGAGATCGACAGGTGCGTGTGTGTGCCGAGATCGACAGGTGCGTGTGTGTGCCGAGATCGACAGGTGCGTGTGTGTGCCGAGATCGACAGGTGCGTGTGTGTGCCGAGATCGACAGGTGCGTGTGTGTGCCGAGGTCGACAGGTGTTGGTTGGTTGGGGCTGGTTAGATGAGGATGGTTGGTTGAGGATGGTTGGTTGAGGATGGTTGGTTGAGGATGGTTGGTTGAGGATGGTTGGTTGAGGATGGTTATTTGAGGCTGGTTAGATGAGGATGGTTAGTTGAGGATGGTTAGATGAGGATGGTTAGTTGAGGATGGTTAGATGAGGATGGTTATTTTAGGCTGGTTGGTTGAGGATGGTTAGATGAGGATGGTTATTTTAAGCTGGTTGGTTGAGGATGGTTATTTGAGGATGGTTAGTTGAGGCTGGTTGGTTGAGGATGGTTGGTTGAGGATGGTTGGTTGAGGATAGTTAGTTGAGGCTGGTTGGTTGAGGATGGTTGGTTGAGGATGGTTAGATGAGGATGGTTAGATGAGGATGGTTAGATGAGGATGGTTAGATGAGGATGGTTGGTTGAGGATGGTTGGTTGAGGATGGTTGGTTGAGGATGGTTGGTTGAGGCTGGTTGGTTGAGGCTGGTTGGTTGAGGATGGTTAGTTGAGGATGGTTAGATGAGGATGGTTATTTTAAGCTGGTTGGTTGAGGATGGTTATTTGAGGATGGTTATTTGAGGATGGTTAGTTGAGGCTGGTTGGTTGAGGATGGTTGGTTGAGGCTGGTTAGATGAGGATGGTTAGTTGAGGATGGTTAGTTGAGGCTGGTTGGTTGAGGATGGTTGGTTGAGGATGGTTAGATGAGGATGGTTAGTTGAGGATGGTTATTTTAGGCTGGTTAGTTGAGGCTGGTTAGTTGAGGATGGTTATTTTAGGCTGGTTAGTTGAGGATGGTTGGTTGAGGATGGTTAGTTGAGGCTGGTTAGTTGAGGATGGTTAGATGAGGATGGTTATTTTAAGATGGTTGGTTGAGGATGGTTGGTTGAGGATGGTTAGTTGAGGATGGTTATTTTAGGCTGGTTAGTTGAGGATGGTTGGTGAGGATGGTTAGTTGAGGATGGTTAGATGAGGATGGTTAGATGAGGATGGTTAGATGAGGATGGTTAGATGAGGATGGTTAGATGAGGATGGTTATTTTAAGCTGGTTGGTTGAGGATGGTTGGTTGAGGATGGTTGGTTGAGGATGGTTAGTTGAGGCTGGTTGGTTGAGGATGGTTGGTTGAGCATGGTTGGTTGAGGATGGTTGGTTGAGGATGGTTAGTTGAGGCTGGTTAGTTGAGGCTGGTTAGTTGAGGCTGGTTGGTTGAGGCTGGTTGGTTGAGGCTGGTTGGTTGAGGATGGTTGGTTGAGGATGGTTGGTTGAGGATGGTTAGATGAGGATGGTTATTTTAAGATGGTTGGTTGAGGATGGTTGGTTGAGGATGGTTAGTTGAGGATGGTTATTTTAGGCTGGTTAGTTGAGGATGGTTGGTTGAGGATGGTTAGTTGAGGATGGTTAGATGAGGATGGTTAGATGAGGATGGTTATTTTAAGCTGGTTGGTTGAGGATGGTTGGTTGAGGATGGTTGGTTGAGGATGGTTAGTTGAGGCTGGTTGGTTGAGGATGGTTGGTTGAGGATGGTTGGTTGAGCATGGTTGGTTGAGGATGGTTGGTTGAGGATGGTTAGTTGAGGCTGGTTAGTTGAGGCTGGTTAGTTGAGGCTGGTTGGTTGAGGCTGGTTGGTTGAGGATGGTTGGTTGAGGATGGTTGGTTGAGGATGGTTGGTTGAGGATGGTTATTTGAGGCTGGTTAGATGAGGCTGGCTAGTTGAGGATGGTTAGTTGAGGCTGGTTAGTTTAGGATGGTTAGATGAGGATGGTTATTTTAAGCTGGTTCGTTGAGGATGGTTGGTTGAGGATGGTTATTTGAGGATGGTTGGTTGAGGATGGTTGGTTGAGGATGGTTATTTGAGGATGGTTGGTTGAGGATGGTTGGTTGAGGCTGGTTAGTTGAGGCTGGTTAGTTGAGGATGGTTGGTTGAGGATGGTTATTTGAGGCTGGTTAGATGAGGCTGGCTAGTTGAGGCTGGTTAGTTTAGGATGGTTAGTTTAGGATGGTTAGTTGAGGCTGGTTGGTTGAGGATGGTTGGTTGAGGCTGGTTAGTTGAGGATGGTTGGTTGAGGCTGGTTGGTTGAGGCTGGTTAGTTGAGGATGGTTGGTTGAGGATGGTTATTTGAGGCTGGTTAGATGAGGCTGGTTATTTGAGGATGGTTAGTTGAGGCTGGTTAGTTTAGGATGGTTAGTTGAGGCTGGTTAGATGAGGCTGGTTAGATGAGGATGGTTAGTTGAGGATGGTTAGTTGAGGCTGGTTAGATGAGGCTGGTTAGATGAGGCTGGTTAGATGAGGATGGTTAGTTGAGGATGGTAAGTTGAGGCTGGTTAGATGAGGATGGTTAGTTGAGGCTGGTTAGATGAGGATGGTTAGTTGAGGCTGGTTAGATGAGGATGGTTAGTTGAGGATGGTTAGATGAGGCTGGTTAGTTTAGGATGGTTAGTTGAGGATGGTTAGATGAGGCTGGTTGGTTGAGGCTGGTTGGTTGAGGCTGGTTGGTTGAGGCTGGTTAGTTGAGGCTTGTTATTTGAGGATGGTTAGTTTAGGATGGTTATTTGAGGATGGTTAGTTGAGGCTTGTTAGATGAGGCTGGTTAGTTGAGGATGGTTAGTTGAGGATGGTTAGTTGAGGCTTGTTAGTTGAGGATGGTTATTTGAGGATGGTTAGTTGAGGCTGGTTAGTTGAGGCTGGTTAGTTGAGGATGGTTAGTTGAGGCTGGTTAGTTGAGGATGGTTAGATGAGGATGGTTGGTTGAGGATGGTTGGTTGAGGATGGTTAGTTGAGGCTGGTTAGTTGAGGCTTGTTAGTTGAGGATGGTTATTTGAGGATGGTTAGTTGAGGCTTGTTAGTTGAGGATGGTTATTTGAGGATGGTTAGATGAGGCTGGTAAGTTGAGGATGGTTAGTTGAGGCTGGTTAGTTGAGGAAGGTTATTTGAGGCTTGTTAGTTGAGGCTGGTTAGTTGAGGCTGGTTAGATGAGGATGGTTAGATGAGGATGGTTAGTTTAGGCTGGTTAGATGAGGATGGTTAGTTGAGGATGGTTAGTTGAGGCTGGTTAGTTGAGGATGGTTAGATGAGGCTGGTTAGTTTAGGATGGTTAGTTGAGGCTGGTTAGATGAGGCTGGTTAGTTGAGGATGGTTAGTTGAGGCTGGTTAGTTGAGGCTGGTTAGTTGAGGCTGGTTAGTTGAGGATGGTTAGTTGAGGCTGGTTAGATGAGGATGGTTAGATGAGGATGGTTAGTTTAGGCTGGTTAGATGAGGATGGTTAGTTGAGGATGGTTAGTTGAGGCTGGTTAGTTGAGGATGGTTAGATGAGGCTGGTTAGTTTAGGATGGTTAGTTGAGGCTGGTTAGATGAGGATGGTTAGTTGAGGCTGGTTAGTTGAGGCTGGTTAGTTGAGGATGGTTAGTTGAGGCTGGCTAGTTGAGGATGATTATTTTAGGCTGGTTAATTGAGGCTGGTTAGTTGAGGATGGTTAGATGAGGCTGGTTAGTTTAGGATGGTTAGTTGAGGCTGGTTAGATGAGGATGGTTAGTTGAGGATGGTTAGTTGAGGATGGTTAGTTGAGGCTGGTTAGTTGAGGCTGGTTAGATGAGGCTGGCTAGTTGAGGATGATTATTTTAGGCTGGTTAGTTGAGGCTGGTTAAATGTTGACTCATGTTGCTGTATATGTTGTGACTGCAGGCCACTTCACGTCTGCGGAGGATCTGAACCTGCTGATCGCCAAGAACACGCGTCTGGAGATCTACGTGGTGACGGCGGAGGGTCTGCGGCCCGTGAAGGAGGTCGGCATGTACGGCAAGATCGCGGTGATGGAGCTCTTCAGACCCAAGGTGTGCAGAAGCAGAAATATCATATACTGATGATATCTGTGCTTTCACTGGCTTTAGTGTGTGTGTGTGTGTGTGTGTGTGTGTGTGCGCGCGCTGCATCAGAGCAGACGTGTGTTTCTGCATCCCGATCTGCATAAGTCATTAAAGGAGAACTCCGGTCAATTTTAACATTGAGCTCAATTTTTAGTAAATTTGGAGTGCTGTCAATACAGAGAACAACGACAAAAATCGGTGTTGCCTACACTGTTTTATCCTATTTTTAAAATTTGCACCCTATTGACTTGAATGGGGCAAGTTTTAAACCTGCTTTTATCCTCTTAACATATTTGATGTGTCATTACAAGTGCCCAGCCATGTTGAGTGATTCCTTAAGAGTGAACACGAGTGAATCTGACTGCAGTAGATGTGAAAGATATTAATAAAAATGATGTTATATCAGCCAGCGCACATACCTGTATTTAGTTCCTGTTTTCGGTAGAAGTCCAAAGTAGTCGATTGTCGAGTTCACGCGCATAGGTTTAGTTGCTATGATCACGCGCGTGAACTCGACAATCGACTACTTTGGACTTCTACCGAAAACAGGAACTAAATACAGGTATGTGCGCTGGCTGATATAACATCATTTTTATTAATATCTTTCACATCTACTGCAGTCAGATTCACTCGTGTTCACTCTTAAGGAATCACTCAACATGGCTGGGCACTTGTAATGACACATCAAATATGTTAAGAGGATAAAAGCAGGTTTAAAACTTGCCCCATTCAAGTCAATAGGGTGCAAATTTTAAAAATAGGATAAAACAGTGTAGGCAACACCGATTTTTGTCGTTGTTCTCTGTATTGACAGCACTCCAAATTTACTAAAAATTGAGCTCAATGTTAAAATTGACCGGAGTTCTCCTTTAACATCTGTGTGTTGTGTTTGTGTGAAGGGAGAGAGCAAAGATCTTCTGTTCATTCTGACTGCGAAGTACAACGCCTGTATCCTGGAGTACAAGCAGAACGGAGACAGCATCGACATCATCACCCGCGCGCACGGCAACGTGCAGGTACCACACACACACCTGTGCAGACACTTCATCAGCCTGACACACACACACACACACCCCTGTGCAGACACTTCATCAGCCTGACACACACACACACACACACCTGTGCAGACACTTCATCAGCCTGACACACACACACACACACACCTGTGCAGACACTTCATCAGCCTGACACACACACACACACCCCCCCCCTGTGCAGACACTTCATCAGCCTGACACACACACACACACACACCCCCCTGTGCAGACACTTCATCAGCCTGACACACACACACACACCCCCCCCTGTGCAGACACTTCATCAGCCTGACACACACACACACACACACACACCTGTGCAGACACTTCATCAGCCTGACACACACACACACACACACACCTGTGCAGACACTTCATCAGCCTGACACACACACACACACACCTGTGCAGACACTTCATCAGCCTGACACACACACACACACACACCCCTGTGCAGACACTTCATCAGCCTGACACACACACACACACACACACACCTGTGCAGACACTTCATCAGCCTGACACACACACACGCACACCTGTGCAGACACTTCATCAGCCTGACACACACACACACACACACACACACACACACACCTGTGCAGACACTTCATCAGCCTGACACACACACACACACCTGTGCAGACACTTCATCAGCCTGACACACACACGCACACCTGTGCAGACACTTCATCAGCCTGACACACACACACACACACACACACACACACACACACACACACACACACACACACACACCTGTGCAGACACTTCATCAGCCTGACACACACACACACACCTGTGCAGACACTTCATCAGCCTGACACACACACACACACACACGCACACCTGTGCAGACACTTCATCAGCCTGACACACACACACACACCTGTGCAGACACTTCATCAGCCTGACACACACACACACACACACACGCACACCTGTGCAGACACTTCATCAGCCTGACACACACACACACACACACGCACACCTGTGCAGACACTTCATCAGCCTGACACACACACACACACACACACACACTCACACACACACACACGCCTCTAACGCCTGTGTTTCTCAGGACCGCATCGGCCGCCCGTCGGAGACCGGGATCATCGGGATCGTGGACCCGGAGTGCCGCATGATCGGCTTGCGTCTGTACGACGGGCTGTTCAAGGTGATTCCTCTCGACCGCGAGAACCGGGAGCTCAAGGCCTTCAACATCCGGCTGGAGGAGCTGCAGGTCATCGACGTCCAGTTCCTGTACGCCTGCCCCGCGCCCACCGTCTGCTTCATATACCAGGTGTGTGTGTGTGTGTGTGTGTGTGTGTGGAGCCCCGCGCCCCCCGTCTGCTTCATATACCCAGGGAACTACACTGCGACCAAAATGGTTGCATATGCGACCTTTTGAAATGCCATTGCGACCCTAATTTTTAATGGGTCGCAAATGTATCACTGATTATTTTTGTACCTACCTTATGTTTTAGGCAATATGCTATGATTTACTATGAGCATTTATTAAAACAGAAATTTGTATTTTAAGAATACGTTTCATAACGTGCTCTGAGCATTCAACACAAAGTTGGCTTCAGCCCCGCGACTTATAAAGTAATCGGGTTGATGAGCGCGTTTATGTCACACGTTTCCCGCTGTTCGCGCATAACCATTCTCCTCTATTGGTTCTTTATTTGTTTTAAACAGCAGACGTAATATTAATCCGTCTCTGGTCATGATTTGGAGACATTGAGCATTAAACCGGTTTGCCGTGCTGCTTATATTTATCACGCAGTAAAAATGCCCCTCCCCGCGGCCAAAACCAGTCGTCTGTGGATGAGAATCCAAAACAATTAGTGGGACGTTGTCCTGCTTCACTTCACAGGCGCTGAGTGACATGAGAATTTTAGAATGACGGGACACTCATTTATATGACACTTTATTCAACAGGAAGAACTCGTTCCGCGCGTCATACGTCATCGCACATGCGCAGTCCTTTCAGTTTCGGTTTTCAATCCGATCAAGTGTTGACGTGTTCTCTCGATCGCATTACAAAAGGAATAAACAAACCCTTTCAATCCGATCGAAATTGCATTCGGATCGAGCTCAATCCGATCGATTAAGGTGTTTACATGAAGATCTTTTAGTCCGATTGAGCCGTCAATACGATTATAAGTGTCCATGTAAACGCAGCTTCATGTAAATTGAAGCTTCACAATGACAGTATGAAGCAGGCGAAGTGTATAGACAGGTACATATCCCGTGACGCAGCAGCACTCCTCACTGCATTACGGCGTCTAGCAAACCGAAACTTGTGAGGAGCGCGGCGCGCGACAATGATACGAATGAGCGTAGTTGTCTTGCGCTTTAAGCGTAGCTGTCTTGTGCTGGAGGCAGTCATATGCAAACGCTGGTACGTCACTTCGTACCGTGACGTCACTTCTTACCATGGATCCAGAACGAGCTGTATTTAGAGCTTGATTAAATAAATGATTCGTTTATAATGGGGAGGACGTCTTAAGCTATGACACTTGCAGGACGTTTTAATGACACAAAGACCTCTTATATACCAAAAGATCAAGGCAAATTTAGTTTCTCATGTCATGACCCCTTTAATACCGAATAGTCAATAGCTGCTGAAAATCTATTATTATATTATTTTATTGATTATATTTATTTTAAGAGTTCAGGAGTCTGCCCATCTGTGCCAACCATAGCATGTTGAAATCCAAAGTAAATTAATTTAGCACATTATTGTGTACTGTATTTTCTATTGCAGTAAATCTATCCCAACCAATGTTAAAGAAAACAAGGCGGCATGTGGTTTAAAAGATGGCAAGTAAAATAAAAAGCACATCTGTATGCAATACAGTTTCATTATTGTTCATTATTATCCAGAGCGGCTTACTATAAATAATTTGTGCGACCAAATCATGTTTTGCGCCAGTAACTGAAAAAGTTAGTAGCGCAAGTGCCGCCAGTGGAAAAGGTTAGTGTAGTTCCCTGATACCGTGTGTGTGTGTGTTCCAGGACCCTCAGGGCCGGCACGTGAAGACGTACGAGGTGTCTCTGCGGGAGAAGGAGTTCAACAAGGGCCCCTGGAAGCAGGAGAACGTGGAGGCCGAGGCTTCGATGGTCATCCCAGGTGAGATGAGCAGACCAGCGCTCGATTAGCGTCTCCGGTTCTCTAGCGTAACCTCGGGTCCTTGAGAGGAGCGAACGACACTGCGTCACCGTTAGCTGGTGCTACGGGAACTATAGAATCCCGCCGTGTTGATAGAGAAGGTCCAGATCGGCAGCAAGCCGTTGGACTAACTAAAGCGCTCCATGCTACGGAGTCCCAGAAGCTCGGCAGCGTAGCGGCTATACGAGCGAGTTGCAGAAGCGTGGGCCGCTGCAGACACATCGCAGTGCTGATGCCGGTGCTGTCACAACACACACACACGCTAACAGCATGCGGACGAAGGCAGCAGAAGTACTGGTGCCATTACACACAACACATGAACAGGAACATCCCGGTTATAAACACTGTATAGGCCATAGCAACATGCTAGCTGCCTATAGCCTCCTGGCACAGTTACTACCGTGAATGATGACGATTCCTCGTCTGTGCTTTACAACCGTGCGCACAGATATAACCACGAGGGTTAGCATTCGCGCAGGAGGCGCAGTGTGTGCTAAACGACCTAGCTGAACACCACTAGCAGTGGCGTAAACAACTTTCGTAAGTGTCACATGACCTGTATGATAATTATGCGTAATTAACGATGTGTGTGTGTGTTTCAGTGCCGGAGCCGTTCGGCGGCGCTATAATCATCGGACAGGAGTCCATCACGTATCACAACGGGGACAAATACTTCGCCATCGCTCCTCCCACCATCAAGGTTTGGCCGTGTGTGTGTGTGTGTGTGTGTGTGACCCCACAGCAGAGCACCATCGTGTGTAAAGTGTGTGGGTGTGTGACCCCACAGCAGAGCACCATCGTGTGTAAAGTGTGTGTGTGTGTGTGTGTGTGTGACCCCACAGCAGAGCACCATCGTGTGTAAAGTGTGTGTGTGTGTGTGTGTGTGTGACCCCACAGCAGAGCACCATCAAGGTTTGGCCGTGTGTGTGTGTGTGTGTGTGTGTGTGACCCCACAGCAGAGCACCATCGTGTGTAAAGTGTGTGTGTGTGTGTGTGTGTGTGACCCCACAGCAGAGCACCATCGTGTGTAAAGTGTGTGTGTGTGTGTGTGTGTGTGTGTGTGTGTGTGACCCCACAGCAGAGCACCATCAAGGTTTGGCCGTGTGTGTGTGTGTGTGTGTGTGACCCCACAGCAGAGCACCATCGTGTGTAAAGTGTGTGTGTGTGTGTGTGTGTGTGTGTGACCCCACAGCAGAGCACCATCGTGTGTAAAGTGTGTGTGTGTGTGTGTGTGTGACCCCACAGCAGAGCACCATCGTGTGTAAAGTGTGTGTGTGTGTGTGTGTGTGTGACCCCACAGCAGAGCACCATCGTGTGTAAAGTGTGTGTGTGTGTGTGTGTGACCCCACAGCAGAGCACCATCGTGTGTAAAGTGTGTGTGTGTGTGTGTGTGACCCCACAGCAGAGCACCATCGTGTGTAAAGTGTGTGTGTGTGTGTGTGTGTGTGACCCCACAGCAGAGCACCATCGTGTGTAAAGTGTGTGTGTGTGTGTGTGTGTGTGACCCCACAGCAGAGCACCATCGTGTGTGTGTGTGTGTGTGTGTGTGACCCCACAGCAGAGCACCATCGTGTGTAAAGTGTGTGTGTGTGTGTGTGTGTGTGACCCCACAGCAGAGCACCATCGTGTGTAAAGTGTGTGTGTGTGTGTGTGTGTGTGACCCCACAGCAGAGCACCATCGCGTGTAAAGTGTGTGTGTGTGTGTGTGTGTGTGTGTGTGTGTGTGTGTGTGTGTGTGTGTGTGTGTGTGTGTGACCCCACAGCAGAGCACCATCAAGGTTTGGCCGTGTGGTGTGTGTGTGTGTGACCCCACAGCAGAGCACCATCAAGGTTTGGCCGTGTGTGTGTGTGTGTGTGTGTGACCCCACAGCAGAGCACCATCGTGTGTAAAGTGTGTGTGTGTGTGTGTGTGTGTGTGACCCCACAGCAGAGCACCATCGTGTGTAAAATGTGTGTGTGTGTGTGTGTGTGTGTGACCCCACAGCAGAGCACCATCGTGTGTAAAGTGTGTGTGTGTGTGTGTGACCCCCACAGCAGAGCACCATCGTGTGTAAAGTGTGTGTGTGTGTGTGTGTGACCCCACAGCAGAGCACCATCAAGGTTTGGCCGTGTGTGTGTGTGTGTGTGTGTGTGACCCCACAGCAGAGCACCATTGTGTGTGTGTGTGTGTGTGTGTGTGTGACCCCACAGCAGAACACCATCGTGTGTAAAGTGTGTGTGTGTGTGTGTGACCCCACAGCAGAACACCATCGTGTGTAAAGTGTGTGTGTGTGTGTGTGACCCCACAGCAGAGCACCATCGTGTGTAAAGTGTGAGTGTGTGTGTGTGTGTGTGACCCCACAGCAGAGCACCATCGTGTGTAAAGTGTGTGTGTGTGTGTGTGACCCCACAGCAGAACACCATCGTGTGTAAAGTGTGTGTGTGTGTGTGTGACCCCACAGCAGAACACCATCGTGTGTAAAGTGTGTGTGTGTGTGACCCCACAGCAGAACACCATCGTGTGTAAACTGTGTGTGTGTGTGTGTGACCCCACAGCAGAACACCATCGTGTGTAAAGTGTGTGTGTGTGTGTGTGACCCCACAGCAGAACACCATCGTGTGTGTGTGTGTGTGTGTGTGTGTGTGTGTGTGTGTGTGTGTGTGACCCCACAGCAGAACACCATCGTGTGTGTGTGTGTGTGTGTGTGTGTGTGTGTGTGTGTGTGTGTGTGACCCCACAGCAGAGCACCATCGTGTGTGTGTGTGTGTGTGTGTGTGTGTGTGTGTGTGTGTGTGACCCCACAGCAGAGCACCATCGTGTGTAAAGTGTGTGTGTGTGTGTGTGACCCCACAGCAGAACACCATCGTGTGTAAAGTGTGTGTGTGTGTGTGACCCCACAGCAGAGCACCATCGTGTGTAAAGTGTGTGTGTGTGTGACCCCACAGCAGAGCACCATCGTGTGTAAAGTGTGTGTGTGTGTGTGTGTGTGTGACCCCACAGCAGAGCACCATCGTGTGTGTGTGTGTGTGTGTGTGTGTGTGTGTGTGTGTGTGTGTGTGTGTGTGTGTGACCCCACAGCAGAGCACCATCGTGTGTGTGTGTGTGTGTGTGTGTGTGTGTGTGTGTGTGTGTGTGTGTGACCCCACAGCAGAGCACCATCGTGTGTAAAGTGTGTGTGTGTGTGTGTGTGTGTGTGTGTGACCCCACAGCAGAGTAGGGCTGTCAATCTTCCTCTATAATACTATTCGAATTCCATTCCTTATTTTATTTAATATTCGAATAATATTCGAATATTAAATGCTCAAATTCATCCTATTATTAATATTTGCGACATTACACAGGCTTATGGATCGTCAATGCCACTATAGCATTTGGTTGTTGTTGTTACACGTTCTGTCCACTAGAGGGACAGCTAACATTACAATAAACATTTAGAAACGGGTGATCGCGTTTTTTTATTAACAATAAAACAGCGGAACAAAATGAATGACTTTAATTTGGCAACTTGAATGGACATTTTTCCACTGATCAGTTGTCTGATGTTGTGTCAGAGTTTCACAACTCTGTCAGTGATTGTTGCGCGGCTAGGACGGCAGACAGCTGGTAAGCCCCGTGATGAAGAGAAGAAAATAAGTCATTCTTGCCTGTTTTAGCAGCGGTTCCTTGGACAGATCGCCTATAGCTTGTCATGGTGTAGCGTTGTCAGATGTGCCCTAATGGTGCGCCCTAATGACGATGCAGCGTGGATAACGCGCACAATTGTGTTACGATTCAATTTTTTAATCGTTTATCAGACGAAACAAAAGCATTTCATTTTCACATGCCTGTGTAAGCCAAGTTGGCGAGAAAGGCAAGATATCATATAATAAAAAAAAAAAATAAAAAAAAAAAAGCAATATTCGAATAGTAACTTCAGCATTCGAATAGTATTTATTTTTTAATATTCGAATTATATTCGAATTTCGAAATTCGTTCCAACAGCCCTACAGCAGAGCACCATCGTGTGTGTGTGTGTGTGTGTGTGTGTGTGTGTGTGTGACCCCACAGCAGAGCACCATCGTGTGTGTGTGTGTGTGTGTGTGTGTGTGTGTGTGACCCCACAGCAGAGCACCATCGTGTGTAAAGTGTGTGTGTGTGTGTGTGTGACCCCACAGCAGAGCACCATCGTGTGTAAAGTGTGTGTGTGTGTGTGTGTGTGTGACCCCACAGCAGAGCACCATCAAGGTTTGGCCGTGTGTGTGTGTGTGTGTGTGTGTGTGACCCCACAGCAGAGCACCATCGTGTGTAAAGTGTGTGTGTGTGTGTGTGTGACCCCACAGCAGAGCACCATCGTGTGTAAAGTGTGTGTGTGTGTGTGTGTGTGTGTGTGTGTGACCCCACAGCAGAGCACCATCGTGTGTAAAGTGTGTGTGTGTGTGTGTGTGTGTGACCCCACAGCAGAGCACCATCGTGTGTAAAGTGTGTGTGTGTGTGTGTGACCCCACAGCAGAGCACCATCGTGTGTAAAGTGTGTGTGTGTGTGTGACCCCACAGCAGAGCACCATCGTGTGTAAAGTGTGTGTGTGTGTGTGTGTGTGACCCCACAGCAGAGCACCATTGTGTGCCATAACCGTGTGGACCCGAACGGATCCCGGTTCCTGCTGGGCGATATGGAGGGCCGGCTGTTCATGCTGTTACTGGAGAAGGAGGAGCTGATGGACGGAGCAGTGGTGCTCAAAGACCTGCGGGTGGAGCTGCTGGGAGAGGTGACTCTCACACACACTCACACACACTCACTGACACACTCACTCACACACACCTCTCTCTCTCACTCACTCACTCACACACTCACTCACTCACACACACTCTCTCTCACACACTCACTCACACTCTCTCTCACACACTCACTCACACACACACTCACTGACACACTCACTCACACACACTCTCTCTCTCACTCACTCACTCACACACTCACTCACTCACACACACTCTCTCTCACACACTCACTCACACTCTCTCTCACACACTCACTCACTCACACACTCACTCACACACTCACTCACACACTCCTCACACACACACTCACTCACACTCACTCACACACTCACTCACACACTCACTCACACACTCACACACACTCATACACACTCACTCACTCACACACACACTCACTCACACACACACACACACACACACACACACACACACTCACACACTCACACACTCTCTCACACACTCATACACACTCTCTCTCTCACACACTCACACACTCACACCACTGATCTATATAGAATGATGGATAGCTCATGACGTCATAAACGGTGAAGCCACCGCGCCGCCATGTTGGGACTCCCTATATGATTTGACTGAGAAAACATTGCCTAACGAGACACCGTTTTTAAATCTAAAGTCTCCCTGTACATTCTTACAACGCAAACATCCTAAGCATTTAAATGGGTATTTGTTTATAGTCGGAAATATTTAATGCATTATAAAAATTGCTTTTAAAAGCTGGGAGAGTGTGTGTCTAGGCCAACAGCAGGGGGCAGTAATGAAAGGGTTTTATTTTGTGATTTGCCGTTTGAAAGGAAAATAAGAGATTACCTCCTCGTTAAAATACACGTTTAAAATATAATATTTAATTTTTAAGTGTCCAGTGTTCGTTATTCACTTATGGGACTTCCGTGTAGCTTAAGATCAGTGGTATAGCTAGTTAAAACCCCAAACGTTAACTAAAACGGCAATTTATTTGCAAAAGGAACAAATAAGTCGTCGTAACAATTAACTATTTAGATCAGTGGACAGTGCGCATGAACGAGCAGAGACAGGAGGCGCGGGCGCGCTCTCTCACCGTCTTAAAACAACACGAGCGCAATGCTCTCTCTCCCTCGCGCATATCAATATACGATAATAAAAGGTAGGAAGACTGATTGTGTTTTATAGGTTAGTAGTTTGTTCAAAAAAATGTGTTTGATTAGTTAGCAAGTTCATGTTCAGGAAAGGCATAATACAAATTGTATGGGTAATGTACCGGTAAACGGACTGCACGAAGCTCTTTTGAAGCTGTCAAATGGTGTTGCTATTGGACACTTAATTGTGATTATTGCTGCTCTGAGGTTTCTTATAGGCTAACGCTACTGTTAACTGTTGTATCGTTTTTGTTGTTTTGAAGAAGCTCTTGCCTCGGAGAAAACAACACGGGAATAGCGACAATTGTGCATATAAATAAGTACTTATAGGGCTTGTATTACAACCTGTCGGCAATTTTCTACATCCTTTTGTGAACATCATTTTACACTTGTGCTGCACAGCGGGTCATCTTAAAAGTGGCGTCGGTGCGACCGATCTCTGTATAGCGGCCGTCGGTGCTGCCGATCTCTGTATAGCGGCCGTCGGAGCGACCGATCTCTGTATAGCGGCCGTCGGTGCTGCCGATCTCTGTATAACGGCCGTCGGAGCGACCGATCTCTGTATAGCGGCCGTCGGTGCGACCGATCTCTGTATAACGGCCGTCGGAGCGACCGATTTCTGTATAGCGGCCGTCGGTGCGACCGATCTCTGAATAGCGGCCGTCGGTGCGACCAATCTCTGGATAACAGCCGTCGGAGCTGCCGATCTCTGTATAACGGCTGTCGGTGCGCCCGATCTCTGTATAACGGCCGTCGGTGCTGCCGATCTCTGTATAACGGCCGTCGGAGCGACCGATCTCTGTATAGCGGCCGTCGGTGCGACCGATCTCTGGATAACGGCCGTCGGAGCTGCCGATCTCTGTATAACGGCCGTCGGTGCGCCCGATCTCTGTATAACGGCCGTCGGTGCTGCCGATCTCTGTATAACGGCCGTCGGTGCTGCCGATCTCTGTATAACGGCCGTCGGTGCGACCGATCTCTGTATAACGGCCGTCGGTGCTGCCGATCTCTGTATAACGGCCGTCGGTGCTGCCGATCTCTGTATAGCGGCCGTCGGAGCGACCGATCTCTGTATAGCGGCCGTCGGAGCGACAAGCTCTGTATAGCAGCCGTCGGAGCTGCCGATCTCTGTATAACGGCTGTCGGTGCGCCCGATCTCTGTATAACGGCCGTCGGTGCTGCCGATCTCTGTATAACGGCCGTCGGAGCGACCGATCTCTGTATAGCGGCCGTCGGTGCGACCGATCTCTGGATAACGGCCGTCGGAGCTGCCGATCTCTGTATAACGGCCGTCGGTGCGCCCGATCTCTGTATAACGGCCGTCGGTGCTGCCGATCTCTGTATAACGGCCGTCGGTGCGACCGATCTCTGTATAACGGCCGTCGGTGCTGCCGATCTCTGTATAACGGCCGTCGGTGCTGCCGATCTCTGTATAGCGGCCGTCGGAGCGACCGATCTCTGTATAGCGGCCGTCGGAGCGACCGATCTCTGTATAGCGGCCGTCGGAGCGACCGATCTCTGTATAGCGGCCGTCGGAGCGACCGATCTCTGTATAGCGGCCGTCGGAGCGACCGATCTCTGTATAGCGGCCGTCGGAGCGACCGATCTCTGTATAGCGGCCGTCGGTGCGACCGATCTCTGTATAGCGGCCGTCGGAGCGACCGATCTCTGGATAACGGCCGTCGGAGCTGCCGATCTCTGTATAACGGCCGTCGGTGCTGCCGATCTCTGTATAACGGCCGTCGGTGCTGCCGATCTCTGTATAGCGGCCGTCGGTGCTGCCGATCTCTGTATAGCGGCCGTCGGTGCGACCGATCTCTGTATAACGGCCGTCGGAGCTGCCGATCTCTGTATAACGGCCGTCGGTGCTGCCGATCTCTGTATAACGGCCGTCGGTGCTGCCGATCTCTGTATAGCGGCCGTCGGTGCTGCCGATCTCTGTATAACGGCCGTCGGTGCGTCCGATCTCTGTATAACGGCCGTCGGTGCTGCCGATCTCTGTATAACGGCCGTCGGTGCTGCCGATCTCTGTATAACGGCCC
>JARPMJ010007672.1:0-41068 GCA_033366665.1 Phoxinus dragarum | reverse complement strand
TGTCCTTGTTGAAGCTCTGATGAGACCCGCAGGAGGAGGGCTGTGCTTTGCATGCACACTGACAGGTGTTCTTGTCCCGGTTTAGTGGAGTGGTCCACAGTCTGCCGTTCTCAGCTCATTTTCGGCATACACACAGACAGGTCTCCTCGTCCAGCTCTTTGTCCGGGGCCACAAAATTCCTGCTCAATGTCTGCAGATGGAGAGAAGAGAAATAGAAGTTCTATCATGACAGCTCTATGAAAATTCTTGCATGCTATTGGATATGACAATGTAAATGTATTTGTTCTTGGCGAAATAGATCTGCTACACTGCTGCCACTGATATTACTAATGCTGTTGAATATTGCTGTTTTTTGAAGGTTATTGCTGCTGCTGCAGAGCAAGTACAGGAACTTGCTACTGGAAATACATAACACTGATATGCTGCTGTTGAGCATGTAAGACGTGATATAGGCACATATAGGCTTCAGCACAAATAGGATATATAGCAGACAGGAAGTGGGGAAGGTGGAGGGTTGCAGAGAAACTCTGAAAGTGCGCTGGAAACTGCTGAAGTGAATGCTAAACTATTTAAATGTTGAGAAGCAAGTTCATTGGCTGCTGATGCAACATGAACCAATCAGCTTGTACCATGTAGATAACAATGTTAATATCATCAGTTATGTTAAAGACCAATGAGTCTGCGCCATCTAGAGTTTCATGACAGAGTTTCTTATTTTAAGTTACAACTTATTTTTTACATTTGTGAGGAAATCTTTTTTCAAAGCTATGGAATGCCCGGCCAATTCCCAGAGCGTTATGCAAGTAAAGAACAATGTCCAGCATGCACATTTGTCAGACATGATAAACTGTTTAGAAATACAGTGTTTGTACCCAGCATTCCTCATGCTACCCCCAAAGGCATAAACAGATGTTTTTCTTTACAACTCGATGAAAACAAATTCAGTGGCTAATTCAACTCTGCCACACTATATTGCTTTCTTTGTTTTGAAGTACCCAAAATGGCCTAAAAACTTGACTGATGGGGAGAGAGTGAATTATTGTCACTGGTGTTTGTGATTGCACATACTGTAGTGGCCACATACGCCTAATACACTTTTTAGCATGTTGTTGCTCCACATGTGCAGAGAATCTTGCAAATGGACAAAATGTTATGTCATTTAAACCAGAATGATTTTAACATTTATGGGCCAGATTTACTAAACAGGGCAAATTAGCATGAGAGCACAATTACAAAAAAAGCGCAGACGGGAATGGAAAGTTATGCGTGTGATCTACTGACATTGTGCAAATTAAAGAACACAGACACATCCGGATCATTTCCATAATGACCAACGCAATCTACAGTACCAACAGCAGCACATATTAGTGTTTGGTTTAAGACATGCTTTTTTTGGTCATTAAATAATGGAGCACATACCAGTAAATTGACGAGGGCAACCCTTAGTAAATCACCTTGCATGATTCAATTAAATACTCTCCCCCCATAAATAATGCGTCTGAAAGGGAAACTTCTACAAATGCATATGCAATGCAGGTCAGTCGCAAAAATAACACTGCATGTCTTAAGTAAATCCTGACAGTAGTTTTTTTTTTTTTTTAACACCAAAAGAGGTAATCATATCATGCCAATGGTATTTTTTTGTGTGGTTTGCGGTTGCCATTTCAAGACATATCTCTTGGGAAACTGCTCAGTTACGGTAAATAAAAACTATTTGGTTTTCACTGGAAAGACCATGCTGGTCTGGTTTTGTTGCAGTGACCACTTTTTAAAAAACTTTCACAACACAGGGGGATTCATTTTTATTTTTAAATGTCACTCTGGATTAAACTCACATATGATTTCATAGAATGTATTCCCTTTGAGAGATATGGGGTTTACCTCATTTACCATACTTGAGATTCAAGTCTGCATTCGCATTGGTTAAAATAGCATGGAGAGCACATTTTTGCAGGTGTCGGATTAGACAGTTGTTCTAAAAACACTTTCCGGGTATTATGAGGTTGGATATATAATTTGGATCATTGGACTTGAGCAGCACAGATGCAATCAGTGCAAGAGAATCTTTGTGCAACTGCTTTGACACTCATTTTGTCTGGACCTATTAATGCATTCAAGCATCCATATTAGCCCCGTTATGTCAACACTGCATTCAAAATATTGCTGATTACTTACAAAGCACTAAATGGTTTAGCTCCGCAGTACTTGAGCGAGCTCTTAACGCATTATAGTCCTTCACGTCTATTGCGATCTCAAAATTCCGGCCAGTTGATAATACCTACAATATCAAAATCGACTGCTGGCGGTAGATCCTTAGCACCGGATTTAGCACCAAAACTTTGGAACAGTCTTCCTTGTCAGGGAAGCAGACACACTCTGTCAGTTCAAAGCTAGATTAAAGACACATCTCTTTGACTTTTCTATTGACACATCTATTTGACATTCATATAATACATTATAGACTTCTATAACTCAATGTTAGGCTGCATAGATTAGGTCAGCCGGAACTTGGGAACACTTGTACATCAATCCTGATGTACTCGTTACATCATAAGAAGAATGGCATCTACGCTAATTTTAATCTTTGTTTATCCCGAGGTTTTTCCGCAGCCTGCCGGATCCAGGCTGTATCCAGATCTGACGAAGGACCTTCACCTGGACCCGATGACAATGCAGTCCTGACGTGCCAACTAGTCTCTCCCTATGGAGGATCCCTTTACCACTCTACAGATAAAGCGTTGTGGGGAAATTTAGCTCGCGTACCTACCCCGAAGTGATAAAAATTAAAATTCTGTATCAAAATTTAAGACAAGTAGTTTGTTTATGGTAAATGGACTGCATTATATAGCGCTTTCACAATCCCAATGACCGAAGCACTTTACATATTGCCTCACATTCACCCATTCACACACCGACGGCGGTGGTCAGCCATGCAAGGCACCATCCAGCTCATCGGGAACAGCTGGGGTTAGGTGTCTTGCTCATGGACACCTCAACACTTGGTCAGGTAGAACCGGGGATTGAACCACCAACCTTTCGGTTTGTAGACAATCTACATGAACCACTGAGCCACTGCCACCCACCATGTTTAGGCATGGTTTGCAGGGAATTACAAACCTGCGCATATATATTCAAACGCATATAACTATAGAATTAATTCTTGATGCGCACGTGCGCATCATCAGCGTTTCTCACAGGTTCGCGTTTATAAGTCTGTTAAGAGAAAATATGGTGTCGTCTTAGCGGCCCCTAATTTAATGAAGTTCCTAAACGTAAGTTAGGGGAGTGAGCCAATCTAATCTTTCAAACATCAGCCGAGTACAGTATATAAGCAAAAAGTAAAGTAAATGTCAAGGTGATAAAAATTGTTCTGATATAAAAAATAATAATAAGAAGAAAATATGTCGTTACTTTTTTACTTAACAGTTTCAAAATTTGTTGAAAATATTGTTATTTACGGTGGTTTCAAATTATTTAGAAAAACGTATTACCAGATAACATTTCTAAGAAATTGTGTGTGTACTCGATTTATTTCCTTATTCCTTATCTTGGACGCTCTTGTTTATTCATGAATGACACTTTTCACAGTCATAGTTTTTTACAAATTCAAACCACACAAATAAATATGTAAATGTACATATGCAAAAGAAAAAAATATTGTATTCTGCAAAAGTCTGCTTCACAAGCACCAAACACAATACAGCCAAAGTTGCACGCTCTGACAGTAATCAGCGTTTTTGCAAGTGTTGCTCAGTGCTGGTCAAGCCACACAACTGCTCTCAAAGCATTTCAGCTATGTTTATGTTCCTCAAAAGACATTCAGAACAGACTTGGGGAAAAGATGGAAGAGAGAGAGAGCGAGAGAGAGAGAAAACAATACACTTTAAATCAGTAGCATCAGTTTCTCTTACGTAACCTGCCACTGCTGAGGAAGACCTTGCTACCTTTGAAGTGAGCATTTATATGTTCGAACCTTAAAATTACACAGCTGGAAATCTGTAGTGCTTAGCTATTAGTAGTTAAAGTAATCTGACCGGCAAGATAATGTGCTAGCAGGGTGTACTATAAAGCTTTTCTGTCAAGTACAGAGCCAAGTACTGTAAAAAGGTGATGTGGGATATTTCCATGAAGCAAGCAAAAAGAATAATAATCCTGACACATTCCTCTTAGAGTGTCTGCTTTAGCAAAGATTAATTTCACCTGTGTTTCACTCCCCAACCGCTACAGAGGAGCTGAATGCAAATCTATTATTCCACTTCACTATGACAGGCAACAAAATTGGCCAGCATACTAGCATTATAACCATCTACACCAAATCAACTTGTCTTTTCAAATTTAATATAGTGCCCCAATATGGTGTGCAGCAGTTTGCACTTACGCATGCAGTATATATTTTGTCTATTTTGAAAACTGCTATCTGCTCCTCTTGAGACTCAATACTACATGTTAGCCTTAGGGACTTCTGACTGCATAGCTTATGCATTATTATGCTGTGTGCATAAACCAACAGACTGCTATATCCACCTCAGGTTTTAACCTGTCACATTTACTAAGCGTAAAGAAGACAAGTATGTCACTACCATTGCACTGACTGAACCTGAATTACGTCATGCACTACTTGAACCAGAACTCTGGTTTGAGATCGATTATAAGGGTGAGAATGAGACATTATTCCATTTTAATATTTTGCACTTTGCAGGGGATGTTTTTGTTTGGTTTAAAAGATGGACAGTTTTCCTTTCTACAGAAATGCAACAGTGTTTTTGTAGCCCTTGTTTTGTTGACAAGGTTTTTGAGTTACTGTTGCCTTTCTATCAGCTTAAACCAGTGTGACCATTCTCTGACCTCTGGCATCAACACGCCATTTTCGCCAATGCACAGAACTGGTACTCGCTGAATAATTTCTATTTTTCAGACCATTATATGAAAACTCTAGAGATAGTTGTGCATTCAAAATCTCAGTAGATTAGCAGTTTCTGAAATACTCACACCAGCCCAGCTGGCACCAACAACAATGCAATGTTCAAAGTAACTTAAATAACTTCTCTTCCCCATTCTGATGCTCACTTTGAACTTCAGCAGATCATCTTGAGTCTTGACCATGAAATGCATGATTTACTGCCATGTGAATGGCTGATTAGATATTTGCCTTAATAAACAGTTGAAAAGGGTGTGCCTAAGAAAGTGGGCAGTAAGTGCATTTTTTATAGAGGCGATAAGGTGCTATGTGGCTAAAAGTCAATAACAATTCTCTAAAGAAGAGAAGTTCTGTCTTCAGTTCTTTCTCTTTTTGGGTCCCCTCTTTCAGTGGGTTTGTTTCTCTTTCATACAGTCGCATGTAGACACACATGAAAAACACAGCATTGTAAAGCTGTGAACGTGCATTAGCACTTACCAGAATGCGGTTTTGAAAGAAGGGTGTCGGGCACCGGCTCACATCTGCATAAGCGATTACTCCAGCTGTGATTTTTTGGGCATGTTTTATTTGCCACATGACATCTGTGGAGGAAATAAGTGATTAGCAAGGAGACAGACGGTAGCGTGGGATTTATATATAAAAAAAATCCACAATAAAAGGCAAAATAATAGTTTTAATTCAAATAGCGCTGACTCGCAGAAACACAAAAATGTTTTAGATGTTGACCTAACTATTATAACTCAGAAACTGATATTTCATTGACACATCTCTTTTGATCACAGGGTGTGTGTCTAAACCTTGCTGCAAATTTGCCTGTTTGCTTTAGTTGATTCAATAGTAAAATGACCTACTTTCAAAGAGGACATGGAAGATGACCTCACTGTCTACAAATATATTTTATTCAGATCACTCACTTCACTTTATTTGTTAACTAAACACACCGCAAATTAACTTTCCTTTTTTGAAGAAAAAAAATAAAACAAAACAAAACATTTTATACTGTGTTCTTGGTTTTGGCATGACTCTGGCAGTCTATCAACAGGATGGAAGAGTCAGAGCTATTTAGACAGAAGGAAGGAGGGAATGATGCTATCAGAGTCTCTTGCTGTCCTGCTAACCAGTAGCACATGGAGTAGTTGGCATGGAGGTTGAATGAAGTAGAAGCACACTACAATCCTTTAAATCATGAACAGAACTGGTCAGACTCTTTCAAATAGCTTATTCAGATGCCACACTACTGCAATATGCAGAACCTGATTCCACGAAGTGCAACGTGTTCCTGGATCATCATCTTTGTTGATCCTGGAACAACATTCCAATCAACCAATCAGATTTGAGGGACAAGTTTACATCTTATGTCAAGTTTAGCCTTACAATCAGGGTTAGGTGCTTCTGCAACAATGTTATTCAACTATTTCCCTCTGATTTTGGGAATAATTCATGGGATAGGGTTAGGTTTAGGGAACAGGAATGTTGTTCCAGGTATAAAACGTATACCATAGTCTGTCCTGAATACGCGATTCTGGTTGGCTGGAAGGTTGCCTCTCACATGACGTCCAGTGAAACATACTTTTGCCATGTCAAGTCATAGATGTGCCAGGATCTACTGAATGTATTGGTGAGATTTACCGGCAATGATGTTTCAAAACTTTCCGATACTCAGGTCCCAATATAGCTTTTGTAATTGTTTAAAACTTGTGCAATACACTAAGTATTGCAAATCATTTATGCAATTCAATGTGATTTCTTACATTTTTGACCGCACAAATAATATGATATGTGACTTTTGTTTGACATTGCTTGCAAAATACATTTTTTATCAAGCTTTTCCTTTTAAACACTCCCCCGCCCCCCTAAACTGAACAACCTTTAGAGGTAATGAATTTTGTAATAAATAAATAAATAAATACTGGCTATTAGGATGATCCAAACTAAAGCTCAAGCCCATCTTCTTGTTTGCTCTATTATCCATCTATCTTCTCAAGGCTGCAGCTACTGGGCAGTGAAATCACAGGCTTCCCCCAAAATAAACTTTACTCTGGCTTCTCTTTCTTGAAGTCGTATGAATCTACAAATTTGGAAAGTGAGTGCTACGCTAAGAGTGGATCAACACTGGTGTGAAACGTTGCTTTTCTTTTCCATTTAAGTGTGGACTGCAAATCGTCTTGGATTTAAAATGTCCTGCAGTAAAGAAACATGATATGGAGCAATTAATCCATCGAGGAGAGTCATGTTGTTCTATTAAAACTGTGTGAGGAGGTCATTTCTAAAGCCTCTTTGAATTTCAAGGAATATTTTCCATGTGCATGATGAGTAATCAGTGTATATGCATATGGTTATAAACATCTGCAATGCATTTACATATATCCACAGCCGTAAGGCATCTATAAACTTGCACACTGTGGGACCTAAAGAGATTTATGTTAAATTACAACTCCGTCTTTTTATTTTTTGACTTTCAATGTTGGGAGTCGAGTCATAAAACAGATTGTAGCATGCACTATTATTTATTTATTATTAACATATCAACAAATCCCAGAAACTTAAGCAACAATAATACTCTGTAGTAAAACTGCCAAAATCAATGCAGTCCAATGGAACTGAAATGCCAAGAGCAATGCTTTTCCTGACCCATAAAGACTCCATACACTACAAATGTATTTTAGGGCCTCACTATGAAGAGAAGGTGGTCAAAATCACTCCATACTTAAAATATAGTCTGTGCATATTCAGTATAGGGAACAGCAGGGATAACTAACTATTGTTTAATTTGTGCCCACGTATTAAGAAAATCTTTAGCCTAAAGCTTTGAATTTTTGCATCAGACACCTTTGATGTGTCAGTTAGCATTTCAAATGTCAATTAAATGATTAAATTAATTGAGTTGGATAGAATTAAGGTAGAGAGCACACAAAGGGTAAGGTTAAATTCAGTGGGATATGTGATACATATAACAGTATAGGTGATACAGCAAATGTAACACTAGTGAGAACAGTTTCAGTTTAAAATCATCATCAATATCCATTAAGACAAATATGTGTACGTAACTAAATATAAAATACACCAAGTATACTCCAGATTAATATTATTGAAACTCATATGAGAGGAGGTGAATAATTGAATTGTGTGCACAACCATATGTAGTTGTATTGTGGGTTAACTTTGAACTTGAACAAATCTCAAAGTCAAATTTAGACCTACATATCCTCCTCTTTCCAAATCTAACCTGAGGAAATACCAATCATGAACCAGTCTTCAGAGAGCAAACTTTTTTTTTCTCCTGAAAAAAAAAAAGGATGTTGATGTGAACAATCAGGTTGGGGCCATTATGTTCTGTATTTGTAAGCCCACTCTATTTATTACTTTATCACCTACCTCCCCTTCCCTTAACTACTCTCTCTCTCTCTCTCTCTCTCTCTCTTCTCTCTGTTTTCGTGAGTTTAAGTGGCTCAGGCGTAATGTCAGGTCCCCAGGCAGATTTGGTCTCAGATTTATCCAGTGAAAAACCAGGCTCAGATGTGGGTTTCCTTTCTAGATCAGAGAGACACGAGACTGCACGGTCTGCCCTCAACCTTTGCACTAAATGTGTCTGTGTGCAAGTGTGTGTGGGTTCAGTCTTACACCCTGCTGAAAACTGACTCGGATGTAACAGCTCCAGTTACAGGTCCACTATCATTAACCTCCCTTGGCTGAAAGGTGACAGGTCAGGACCAGTTAGCATGACCCAAGGCTAGAGAATGACCATTCTCATGCATATATCATCCCTCCTGTCTGGCTGTCCATGAAATCACTGCTTTTCCATCTAGACAGCATGGTTGATATATTACCCATGTAGAACTGGATGTCAATAAGGGTTTATTCACACTGCACACAAATTTGATTTGGGTTTCATATCTGATATTTAGGAATGTCCACACTTTAATTTGGCAAATTATGAAATCTGATCTGTTTGTTTGTAGTCAATATGCAGAGTATATGCCTCAGTTTTTATAGTAGGCTAATGATGTAACTATCAAAATAACCATTATAGGGGATGCACCAATATGAAATTTCTGGCTGATATTGATAAAAACGATGTTCATGTTATTGCTGATATAAATGAGTATAAATGAAGTCAGCATAAATGAATTTAGGCATCACAACACTAAAAAGTGCTATACATTATTAAATTAAATGAAAATTAGATTATTTAAAATATTGTCTAAAATGTAAAAATAAGAGAAATTAGAATATAGAATTAAATATTCAATATTGACTGATATAGGCTATTTGTGCATGCCGAGTCGTCCAGTAAGTGTGAAAAAAGAACGGAGAACGCACAACTAAATCTATTCTCTTGTGACCATTCCACAAGATGCATGAGAAAAGATTGGCAATGTGCAAAAACTCACTCTGATTAAACAATTCGATGCATCAGAAGATGTTATCAAAAAATGTGGATTGGATCTAGTGTGTAAAAATATTTTGTTTGTTTGCTGTTCAGACTGAAATTGAGTCAAATACTCCAGAATATCAGACTGTCTGTCTGAAGGCATATAATGAAAATTGGAGCAACCATTGAATAAGATGGTTTATGGCAACAAAAGTAACATTAAATAATGACACAAGTGTTGATATTGTGTCCCATTGAGCACAGGATATGTGATTATGTATCTAATGACTGAACAACAAGCTTTATGAAACAACACATCATAACGCCATTACATATCAGTCCAGTATGCATTCTAAACTTAAAACATACCATGCATGCTTTTCAAATAGATGTCGGCATGATTAGCGTTGTGAGTTGTTTACTTAGAAAAAGAAAAACAGGTTGTTGAATATCAGAACCGTGAAATAAAGCAAATTGCCGACTAGCCATGAAACGGTTCAGTGGTAAACTACACATGTACAAGGTTCTCAATGTGTTTTCAATTACCATATGCTCAGTGGCATAAAACAACACATTCCTGAGAACAGAGAGGGGGGATAAAAAGGACTTATGATATGGTCCACGCGAGGTGATGCACTTGCACCTTGCGTAACTAAAAACAGACGAGTCCATTTTAGTCTAGCAAGGTGCCAGGAAGATAATATATAAGCTAGAATAACTTCGAGAGCATGTTTCAAATACGGCAACACTGTCGTACACGTCCCTTGGCCGCATTGAGACAAATCCGCATTCCCACCTCTACAGTAATTCAACTGCCTGGTCAAAAAAGCCCATATGTTGTTTGTTACTCATAGCTGATTCGTTCTTTGCTGGGGGCTGTCTGAAGAGGTCTGCGGCTCAACTGATTTACATTTAAAAGGCTAAAGAGGTTATAAATATCCATTTTCCATATGTTAATGTAAACTATGCTACAAGGGATAGTCGGCCTACACTTTGAATCATGTTAAAATGCCAAAATCAAGGTCGGCTGTTCAAACAAACACATATTTCACAACCTCTTCACTTTATTTCACAATGCTGAAAACACTACTTATCATACCTACAATAATGGACTGCTAAATGTTCCAGTAATGCAGACTATGCAAGAGATTGATATCAGTGGTGTAACCAGGAGATATTTATAAAAGTATAAAGCAGTAAGTGGTGAATAGGTAATTTTATAAAAGTAGGCATTGTAATTTTTTACTGGAAAATCATCCTTTACAACTAAATCATCCTATTTTACACAACATAACCATGGTGTAATTAGTATTTTTGATACTCAACATTGTAAAAATTTACTTTTTTTAGTGCACTTGAGCTAAAACAAACTCAAAACATTAATACATTACATTATTAGATGAGGCACATTAAAAGCCTTAACAAGGCCAAAATATGTCCTTACATCAGTTAAATACATCCAAGTTAAATCGCTAAGATGTGGCATTGCTTGCTTGGCAAATGTAAACAGCCAAAGTTGAGTCCGGTTGAGTCCGGTTACACCGTGTCAAAACTAAATAACTTCCTTTGTCATCAATGAAGTGGTCTACGTGGCAAGACTACAAGAATTGAAGTTGTATACTATAAACATTAAATCAGCAGAAGAATGGAATAATTGGATGGTGACTACTATAAACAAGAACTATGTATTCATTCATTCTTTGTATGTTCAATTATTTCTAGATTTACGAGAAAGAGTGGGAAAACAATAGTAAAAGATTGTTGAACTAATGAAAAACAAAGACATATTGGCATGTAAAGAGCAACTGGGGGTCAAAAGTCATTAGGTAACAGTCTGAGTAGTGATGTCTGAATGTTTCTCCTCCTTGAGAGTCTTTACTTCATTAACATAGTGAGTCATCAACTCCCAAACAATACAGAGTGAATGAAAGGAAACGCAACAACGAGCCAACTGCCGATAATCACTACCAGCCCTCTGGCATTTCATTGCACAAGCGCTGATAACAGCAATAGCGTTAATATGCTACGTTACACGCTAGACCACACATCTGAGGTTAAACATACACATTTTCTCCTTCACAACAAACAGCAGGAATGGCGAGACTTTGTTAACACCTTGAGGGTCCAAAGCTGGATGCTTGAAGCAGACCACCCTGCGGTAACCCTCGTGCCCTTGCCTTTATCAGATGGCACACGTTTGAGCAGGATTTTTCCAAATATAAGATTAGAATCAAGCTAAAAGCATTCAAAGAGGATCTGGAGTGATCTTGAATTAATCTGGCCTTGGAGTCAGATTAAATGAAATACTCCTCTTATTCAAGAACGGATTCAGAAAGCACGCTATGAAACACGGACCAAAACGCAAGACGTACAGCAGGTCCCCAACATGGGTGTTGACCTTTACAACTGTAAACAATTAAAAACAGTGTAAGAGACAAACACTCAGTAAATGACGTCAGCTGAAGATAAAGATGAGCTCTCCGTCCCTAAAAAGCGGCATCCTCACGTGCGCAGATGTTATACTGTCCCCACTTGCGTGAAAGCACGAAAGGAATGAGGAGATGAAGCCTCAGTGTGTCCAGGAAACCAAAACAACATATAACACACTTCCACAGCGCAGGTCGCCCTAGGAACACATCTGCTTTTTCTTAAGCAAGGCCTGGCTATGCAGGACCTTGTGGGGGGATGATGCCTCTTTCCTTTTCACTCCCCCTACCGCAAATCAATTTGACAGGGGATGGCTTAAGAAAAAACAGCGCTGAAACACATAACAATAAACAGTTCTTTTCTCTAGTTCTTCACTGAAGGACTCATGAGTTGCTTTTTAACATTTAACATGGTTCGATTTGACATGTAAACATTTTAGATAAATAGTTAAAGGGATAGTTCACTTTAAAATTTAAATTCTGTCATCATTTACTCACCCTCAAGTTGTTTCAAACCTGTATTAATTTATTTCTTCTGCTGAACACAAAGAAAGATATTTTGAAGAATGTCAGTAACCAAACAGTAGACTGTACCCATTGACTTCCATAGTAGGAAAAAAAAATACTATGGAAGTCAATGGGTACAGTCTACTGTTTGGTTACTGACATTCTTCAAAATATCTTTCTTTGTGTTCAGCAGAAGAAATAAATTAATACAGGTTTGAAACAACTTGAGGGTGAGTATATGATGACAGAATTTTCATTTTAAAGTGAACTATCCCTTTAAAGGTTTAGTTTAATGAATTTTAGTTTAAGGTTTAATGAAACCCTGTCATTAGTCACCCTCATGCCATCCCAAACCCTTGATATTTTCGTTGATGTGCGAGAAACAATAGGGTTTGTTCTCTCATGTCACACAAGCAAATTTGAGCTTCCACAAGAACTAATACGGTTCGTTTTTTCAAGTCAAGTGTGGTTGGGCTACCATTTCCATGCGTATTGTGCTCGGTGTATGTGCGTTGATCAATGTTTATATGTAAATAAAAGCCTAAATTAAATCTGTTAATTATATAAAGTGATAGTGTCTCTTCAGAAGACTTTAACCACTCGATTCATATGGATTACTTAAAAAAAAAATTTTCAAGCATCAAAGGTTTGGTGAAATTGACTTTCAAAAGAGAACATAAATCTCTCAGGTTTCATTAAAACATCTTCATTTGTATTTCAAAGATGAAAAAAAGAGAGGTTGAGTATGTGATGATTTGGTGAACTATCCATTTAACACTGATTTATGGAAGCAGTTTGGTGTTAACCAAGATGGTTGAAATTCTGGAGACATCTATAAACATCATTAAGTTAGTTATCATGAAGTTACTGTAACTGGTATAACAGTGCTAACTTTTGCCTTGAATGCACTATACAGCACCAAATACACAATGCAAATGACTAACCAGCATAAAAAGACAACAAGTTAAAGTTGTTGACTAGTTTTCATTACTGATTTCATATTTTATTACTGACATAATGCGTCCCTTGCTCCAACTGACAGGGAATGTTTTACTAAACAAAGTCATCAAATGTTCAACGCCGGCACCGCACTGTATGTGTGCTTCCCCTCCTGTTTGCAAACAGATCTCTGAGCAATGGCGTAACGTACTGGCTTCCAATGCCACACATGTGGGATCGATACCTTTCCTCCTCACAGAAAGAGCAGGCGCTGTTTTTGCACACAAAGCGTACATTATTACGTCTTTTTCACTGTTTTTCTCTCATTTCCTGTGAGTACGCGTGCCAATGAGTCACTGTTTAGCACGCCGACTTCTGTCACGAACAGCGAATTGGCTAATCCTTCGTTCTGTGAGGGGATAAAATGATAAACATTTACACATAGTATGCGAGGGAACAAGACAGGGTTGAAAACAGGGGCTGTGCTTCATTCTAAAAAAAAATACTGAATGATAGAAACAGACTCAGGGTTCCCATTCCATTCAAGACAGTATTTTACAACTCATTTCCAGGATGTTTTATGCGATCAACACCTGTACTGTTTATGCAAAAACACACTGGAGGTTGAGCTTCATTGTGGTTCCTGGCATGCAAAAACATGACACCACAGCACAGTCATGCCAAAAACCACAATGTAGAACAATCTACAGTGTTATTGCTTTTGTACAACAGCATTAAGTCATTGGCAAAAAGATCAAACATTATAGTTTAGTAGTGTGTAATTGGAACTCGCATTTCATGTTATAAAACTGGGATTCCCAAAATCTATAGCTCTCTTAGCCAATTTTAGGGTGTGTTCAGTCTTGGCATGTTTGGTTAAAACAAACCCTGGTGCGATTACTCTGTTAGTGCGGTTCATTTTAAGAAGTGTGAACGTTGCCATCTGAACCCTGTTGTGCACCACACAAGCGGACCAAGATCACTGAAAAGATGGACCACCGACCAATCAGGTTGTGAAAAATGATGTTAAATTCGGTGTTAAAAATGGCAATCTGGAAACTAAACGGACTAGGACCAAATGGGTTTTATTTGGGGCCCGTACCAAACGAACCAAGCGACCCAAAGTGTGAACACACCCTTAGTCAAAAACAATGTATGCCATTTAATGGAAATCAGATTAAAACAGCAGTTAGATACACATAATGCTTAGATGATCGGTTCACATACATTCAGTTATGAATATGTAAATATGTGAGTTTCATGAAATTCTGAACTGATGTACATTAAATAATGATTAAGTATTGCATAACATATATAAAAAAAATGCTAGATATGCTAAGCTGCCTTACAGAAAACTTTTGAGCTGATGCAGCAAAAAAATTTAATATAGTTTCACAGTTGATTCATTATCTTTCTACGTTTACGGTTCTCGCTGTGTGTCTCCGCTCTATTCTCATTAGAATGATTCCTCTATCCTTCACTGTGACGGCAAGGGAAGAGGCGAAGGCATCGGAGATAAAGAAATTGGGTTTAGGACTAGAGAAAAAAATATATTTCTGTCTCTCTCTTTATCTTTGGTGGCTAAAACTCAAGGTTGCTCGGTGTATCAAATTGCTTTTGATGATACAGTGTGATCCACAGGCAATACTGGTTTGAGTTTAAGCAAGCAATACATACTCTCTCACCCATGCATGTAAGCATTTTAAATCTATGTATTAACTCTAAAATAGTTAATTCTGAATATCTAGTTTTTCATCCATATTGTATAATGCATAAAATGCAAGTTCTATGAACTGTTTCGTTATTGTTTAGGAAATGCATTGCTAAAGCAGCTTACAAAATATTAAAAGCAGATCAACTTTTGGTAAAAACGCAAGTCATGGTATTTACTGAGTTAAAAATACCTGGAATCAAACCCATGAATTGTGTATACCAGCATTGACAATTAGGTACCACCAGCCTACAATTAATTGAAAAAAAATTTTTTTAAATTTGAACATCTGTTACAAATAACATAGGCTTTTTATCATTAGGCAACAAAATAATACATGTGCTTTGTAGCTCACTTGTCTGTGCTGATTAGTTAATCAAGTCTGTACATTGCACGGTAAGTTCATTAGGATTCTCTACTGGGATTTTCTTGATAAAATTCCTAGAACAACATATGAACAGGAAGTTCTCTGTCAGCCTTAACAATGGGTGGCCACACCACACCGCCAATATCAAAATCAATTTGATGAGCTACTGTACGTCATTAGGTGTGCAGTTACATCCAAAATACACACATTAGTGCAGCCACATATCCGCTGATGAGACGCTACTCAGGGCCAAAGCACATTTGGTATACAATATAAAGTCAATATCTTGAATGTCTTGGATGATGATACATCTATTATAAGTTAACCTAATATTATTGTAAAGAAACTTTTTAATTTAAATAGTTTATCGATGTGTGTTGTTAACAAAATAGTTCAATGGGATTAAAAATGTATTACTTTACTCTATTTGTATGTGCTACTGTTTTTTAGATTATTAGCTCATAATCTTAAAGTGCAGTCACAAATTAGGACCAGTGTCAACAGTGTAGTGATGCATGATGCACGGCTCATACAGAAGTCACTTTAAAATCAGCCCACTTTCTGTTGGTACACTGGTAAACCACGTAAGCAGCTTGAACCGTTGCAAAAACGTAATTTTCCCCCCCTTACGCCTACTAAAATTAAAATTTGACAAACAATGGTAAATATGACCGCACCTTTAGTAGCGTTCTGGAAAATAAACTTCACCAAAAATGAAAATTATGTCACATATAAACATTGATCATGCTTGAGCTACCGTTTACCAACACCGATGTGTGATTTGATGAATGTTTATGTGAATAAAAGCCTAAATTCAATCTGTTTATTATACTGTATAAAGTTATCGTGTCTCTTCAGAAAATTTTGACTAAACCACTCAATTCATATGAATTAGTTTTACGATCTCTTTATGAACTTTTTGACCTGTCAAAGTTATAGTTGTGTAGCTGTCTATGGAGGGACAGAAAGCTCTCAGATTTGATGGACAGACATCTTACAGGTTTGGAACAACATCAGGGAGAGTACATAATGAAAGAATTTTCATTTTTGGGTGAACTATCCCTTTCAGTAACGAGTAGTATTAATTAACTACATGTACTTAGTACTTAGTTACATGTAATTACGCATACATGTAATTATGGATAATTTAAAGTTATTACTACAGTAACTACATGTAACAAGGACACTTTAAAATCAAGTGTTACCCAACTTGTGAGGTTCCAGGATGTTTAGGAGCTGCCTATTTAGGTGCTTGACTGACTAGATATTGAAACGTAGCTAAAATGTGCCCAACCTTCAAAAGGAAAACACTACAGTTTTATATTGATATTCAAAATGTCACTCTTATACCCATTATACGTGATCAGTGATACTGACTACACATGGATGAGACAATAAACTGATTTACTGTTCTAGTTCTAACTTAACTCCTTGCCCTCCTTCTAAAAAAAAGTACAAATGGATTTGGAACCATGGATTTTGGAACACAACCCCCCCCCCCCCCCCCCCACCCCCCACCTCCACAATGGCTGCATAGGTGCACTGGAATAATCCTTCCTAAAACGCATTAAACTTTCGTTTACAAAGACATGCAACTCATCGAGTGGTCAGGGGTGTTTTATCATAGTTTTTGTCCAACTTCATTGACTTGTTTTGGATGTGTTGGGCTGTGAGGTACGGTATTACAAAAACTACGATAAAACCTGTTGGAAAGCATCTTTTGCAGCGATTTGAGGGCGATTTTTGTGTGAGCATATCAGTGAACACCCCTGATCACTCGGTGAGTTGCATGTCTTTGTAAACGAAAGTTTAATGCGTTTTAGGAAGGATTGTTCCAGTGCACCTATGCAGCCATTGTGGAGGTGGGGGGGGGGTGCTAACACAGAAACCGAAAATTCTCGTGCCAGCAGCATGTGTCCAAATTTCAATCTTAACCGTTCTATTTCATCAGAAACGATCTGAAAAGAGGGCTTTAAGTGTAAAATACCGAATTTGTCCTTTAAATATTTAACATGTTAAAACCCTTGACATAAAACATTTGCGTTTACACACTTCAAAAATAGTGCTTAGGGAGATATAAAGGAGCGTGAACACTTACTCTGCTAGGGCCCTTCGTATGATTGAGTGCCGCTGTCGGTACACATCCAGTTTTGACAAACAGCTGCAGGAAGTGTGGTTGGCGAAGCTTATGGTGACTGGCTTGGTCCCTTGCTTGATAGGAACTGTGATTTCAAACAACTGCAAAGTGAAAATAGAAGAAAGGTCACATTTTCAATAACTACAGACTAACACAGACTAACTGACGTAAGACCGCATGAAATGATACTTATACTTTAAGGAGTTTGGTAGATGTCAAAGTGAATTGTGGGCAGTCAATTATATCTAAATCAAGATTAATGAGTGGATTTATGTCTAAAGGAGTTGTGAAACTGTGATTGCACAGTCTTTCTGTGAAATCAGTGTACAGACACAACCACAACTACAGTCTGATCAAACAAACTGGTAAGGGGAATTGGGTAATGGGGAACTCGTGCAAGATAATTTGCAAGGCAGGCAAATAATGTTAGGCCAATAAATCAAAACTTCCTCCAACTACGAGGAAACATTCCAATGAATTTGTTAAATGTGCAATCATAAGTGCTAGTAACGGGAATTTGCTGCTAAAATGGCCAAGTACATTTAGTTTTAGTTGTATGTTTTATGTCATATTTATCTTACATGACAATGAGTCTCATTGTTGATTTTTTTTTATGAGAAGGATTGAGAACATTAGGAAAGTAGGTGTGCTTTCCAAAAAAAAATATTTGCTTAAAAGCATCATTGGATCTGACTAATTGATTCAATTAATTCCTTAATGGGATAGTTTCCCCAGAAATTAAAATTCTGTCCTCATTGACTCACCCTTATGTTGCACCAAATGCACATGACTTTCTTTCCCCTAAAAGGAGAATTTCTGAAGAATGTGTTTTTTTTTTTTTTTTGCTTTGAAGCACTATATGACTTGTGTGCTAGTACAATGGCATCAATAAACTTCAAAACCAATCGAAATTCATTGATAAACTTTCCCTTCAGTGAGCTGTGAGTGGTAACTCACCACCTTTAGCATACTTTTATGGTGATTGCTTTGTCTTTTTTTTTCTTCTTTTTTTTAGTTTGAAAGCTTCCGTAAAGATAATTGTAATTGCATGGAAAATAACATGGAAAGAAAGCCATACAGGCCTGGAACGACATGAGGCTGAGTCATAGATGCCATACATTTAATTTTTGGTCTGTATTGTCTTGTCTACTCATCAAACTCGTATACTCTTCCACTCAGTTCAGTGTCTTTGACATGAATAGTGGCTGCTATAGAAACCTTCAGCAACCAAGGCAGCACATTCTTTTAGCAGGATAAACAAACAAACAAACAAACAAGTTTCCAAACATTCTGGAATGTTAAACCTCCTATTTCAGCTCCTGTTGGATTAACACATCACTCTCAAGGCACACATAAATGCGCTATGTCTGATGAGGAAGAGAAATATGGGATATTCCAGTCTCCTCTGGTTGGCTCACTTTCACTCTGCAGAGATCCTTTTCTGCCTCTCCACGGACTCATCTTATTCTATGCTTCTTAGGTACAAAGAAGCATCATATAGCCACTTTCTAATTGCATAGCTAAAGTATATCTAAATATAACTTCTTTAGCATTCCAAATGCATAAATCCAGAATGCACAGACAATACAAAGACACAATGTAAGAACAATGGAAACACCAACAACACAGCTCTACTCATCATACATAAGATTGATATGGTTAAATGGAATAGGGTCAAAAGCTTGTGAAATACTCTCTTTCTTTGATGTTTGCAGAACTCCATTATTTATTTGTTAACTGCTTTTACCAGGACATTTGATCCCAAAAGCTTCACTTGATCACTCTGTAAATCTGTCAGCCCACCAGTATAGATGATAAAATGACTTTACTGCAGTATTAACAGTCTTATAGGCATGCATATTACACATGTGCAGGTGAGACAAGGGTCAGATGAAACCAGAAGTCCATTTAATGTTTTTTTTTAGATGACACGCTAACAGATTCCCTTGTCACAGTTACAGTACTGTACATCACAGATATACACTTTATAGTTCACTCTTGACGTCTTGTTGTCATTACATCATATTGCTCTCAATTTCAATATCTTATCAATACTAATACCATTCATTCAAAACGCAACCATGTTCATCTGATGCATATTTTACTCTTGACCCAGTCATTTCGTCAATGAAATTTGGAGCTTGTAATTTCATAATCCAAATCTTACTCAAATTCTTTGAAACATCTTCAGATTGCATCTGTTGTTCAGGCTTTGTGCCCAGAATGGGAGTGTTACGTCTCTGCTGCAGTAGCGTGGACATGGAGACCTTGACCTGCTCAGATGCTCAACTGGTGGGAGGGCGTCATGGTTTAAATCACAAGAGGAGAACCCATTGCCTGCTAAGGTCAGCCCACCCAAAATAAGTGGGCAATTAAAGGAGGCCTTCTTGCAAATAATTCACAGCCATGACCTCCCAACCAAACCCCTACCTTGTCCACAACTCGCTAAATCAAAGCTGAACAGATCAGATCTCTCTGCACAGAGGAGTAGACTTTAAAACAAAAGTAGACACTTTTATTCAAAGCAGTAATGAACATCTTTATTGAAGATTATTCAAGTTTACAATTAAATGATATAGTGTGAGAAATGGATTATATACACTCTAAAAAATGCTGGGTTGTTTCAACCCAATTTTGGGTAAAATATGGACAAACCCAGCCGTTTGGTTAAATATTTACATTACATTTTTAACCCAACATTTGGGTTTGTCCATATTTTACCCAAAATTGGGTTGAAACAACCCAGCATTTTTTAGAGTGTAAGGTCTTATATAAGGTCTACATATGTGTCTGTATTTGATACAATGAAAAAATATTCTGCATCTGTATTCAGACAGAACCAGATGTGGGTGGGGCTTAAACTGAAAGACAATCCCGTTTTTAGAAATAACAGCATTTCATTTATAGTATATTTATACTGTAGTTTACATAAAATAACGGCATATGTCTCTTAATCCTTGTGTTTTTGGAAAGTCAATCAAATCAATATTAATTATTCAATATAATTTATTTATATATATTTTTTTAAGTCATTATTCCTGCATTCCCCAATGTTAATATTAAAGGAGTACTTCCGCGCTGGCAAAATGATCTTCAGTGAAACTTGTATGCCTATGCAGATGAAAAGCAAAAATAAACTGTTTGATATCAGTGTACAGGTAAGAAAGCTGCTGGCATAATGTAAAAGTTTACCATAATGCTGTTTAAAGAGTAGACAAAGTACAATAGTTGTTTTAGTTTTTTTAAACCCTTACAATAACTGTTCTGTTAATAACCCTCTGTCAATCCGACTGTCTGTGGGCAGGGATACAAAAATGCGGAAGTATAATCTGTAGTTTTCACAAAAGTCCTGAAGCTTTCTAAAGTCCTGAAGCTTTCAAAAGTCCGCCAAATGACACAAAAAGCTTGACAAAAAACATGAAATTCTTGTTCCTGGTAACACCTGCATCAGCAAAATGCAGTTTGCTAATGTGATGGGGTAGAAGGTGTAGGACTACAAATCAGTTGGACTACAAAGCCCATGTGTCAAGGCACTATAAAAGGAAATTAAACTTGTTAGGCTTCCCTTTTGTGGTGCCATGTGCTAAGGAGAAGCTGTCTGCCGTTTTTCAAGGCTGTGTAATAGCAGATGAAAAGAGTTGATTAATGAGCAGCATATAAATTAAATGCGAAGGTAAGGGTTGTGATTTATTATGTCTAAAGTGAGTAGTTTAGTTTTAACATTTGTATTTGCTTTTTGTTGTAGTGTCCTTCTGGGAAATGGTTTGATTGGTTCCTCGGATAATTAAGCAGATGTTGAATGGTTTTAAGTGTTTTTTTATTTTTTTATTCCTGTAAATATTTTATAGGGCAATCATGAATTGTATTTTCTTAGTTCTTTTCAGATGATGCATGATTGCTGTTTACTTTTTTTATTGAAAACATTGGTGGCTTAAAGGGGTGTCTGAAGAGATTTATAAGGTTGAATTGGGTCTTTCATGGTGAAGTGATTTAATGTGTGAGATTGTGTGTTTGTTTTGTTTTATTTTATTTGTTTCTTTTGTGGTTTCCATTTCCTTATAGATGGTTTACTCCGTTAAGGTGGGGGGAATAATTTATGGTGGTTTGATTTGATTACTTTTGCTTTGGAGTTTGGAGTTAAATTGTTTTTGTTTGATCTGTGATTGAGTGTGCACGTATTGGCAAGTAATCACCATTGGATAGGATTGGGAACCCTGTTGTCTGCAACAGTTAAAATTGTTGCCCTTTTCTTAGTTATTCTCTCTTGCGAGATGATGGGGTTATACATCAAAGTTTCACTTTAAGGTCAGTACTGCTCATCATTGGTTCACAACAGATTTGTGGACACAAACAAATGCTGAAAGAGTCACTCACCGTCTTGCTGATGTATGAAGTGCTGATGTTCACGCACTGATGCTCCTCACTGTTACAGCAGCCCCCACATCTGTAGACAGACACGCAGGGTGGTTTATAGAAGGTGTTTGTAGCTGCCCCAAACTCTTTTCCCACATCTAAACAAACTTGGCGTGGCATGCACAGGGTCTTTTTCCACTCTGTCTCAATACCTGGAGGAAGCGCAGCGAGACAGGAAGAAGAGGCACATTAAAAAAAGGCCAGCAGTGAAATACATGGATTTGTATGCACTGCAATAATTGCAGATCAGGGTCTGACACATTCTTGGCATCCTAAAGAAACTTTTTGTCAGGACTGTCAAAAAGCATAAATTCTTGGCTTTAAGACAATAATGACAAAAACACTGCCAGCACAATCTGTGCCGATCTTAAATTAATAGTCACTCACTTTTAATAATTTCAAGATTGATGAAAGCAGCCGCAAAGGAGGCCTCCTCCGACCTTGTTTCTGTGGAGCTGTATTCTCTGTGAGGTAAGCGTGATCCCCCCTTGGAACGACACTTCAACATGCTCCAATAGCTGGGGTAAACTATCCTCATAAGTTCATCCACGCTACCCGCTGAACGTAACTGCTCCACCAGGTCTGGCTCTGAATACTCCTGATAAGACACAGAGAAACAGAATAAAACTGGGGAAAAGCAGCCTGTCAGTTTCTTCTACAAATAATTCTTCACAATTCTTCTGTCACAATGAACTTTTTCTTAGGGAAGGACCACATACCTGAAAAATTACTCTTTCCTAAAAGGATAGTCCTCCCAAAAATGACAATTCTGTCATTTACTCGTTCTCATGTCGTTCCAAAACTGTGAGACAATCTTTCTTCTGCGGAACATAAAAGAAGATATTTTGAAGAATGTTGGTGACCAAATGTTGGTTCTGACTGACTTCCATTATATGGATAAAAATGACAATGGAAGTCGATGGAAACAGAAACTGTTTGGTAACTAGACAGTTTTGGTTCCCATTGACTTCCAATGCAATTTTGGTTAAAACACTGCCCAAAAACCACTGATTTTTGTCCACGACACTGTCTGGTTACCAACATTCTTCAAAATATATTTAAAATTCTGCAGAAGAAAGAAAGTTACACAGATTTAGAACATCATGATGAGTAAATTATGTCAGAATTCACATTTTTGAGTGGACTATCCCGTTAAGAGGGATTTTATACCAGAGTAACACTTAAGATAGTTCACACAATTTTAATTCAGTCATACGTTGTCAACCAAACAGATTTGGTTACCTATTGACTCTCACTGTATGAACAAAAAGTTTTCCACAGTTTTGTAAAGACATAAGTAAATGATGACATAAGTTTTATTTTTGGGCAAACTATTCCTTGGACAGCAACATAAAGTTATGCCTACAGTTACACCAGAGCTATACATACTGGTGAGGGTTTAATCAATGTGCTGGAAAGAACTACTGCAACAATGTATGCATGCCATATTGTATAAATCCCAAAGCGACTAAGAGAAATATCAATTGTTTTTATGTTTTTTTTAATGCATGTTTCAATCTCTCATTGATTTAGAAAAAATGGTTTGTGACTCTACTCACTGAATCAATATTTGGATATCTAATTAGTGATAATAAACACATGTGATTAACTTTTCCATTGTTTTATCATATTCTTAGCATTAGACAGTTGTAATGGCCAACTGTAAGCCAGTAACATTTTGTTGCATTTAATCATGCTGACACTACAATCTACACTACTATCACTATTTACTCATCAGATGGGTTTTTAAATGAATGTACCACAATCAATCAACAGATATAGGTAAAGCTTTCCCATGTCAAAATGTGTGAATGTGAAGAGTGAAACTGAGACATGCAAATCATGCTTTAATCGATGGAATGGTCAGAACTCCATGGTCTCGACTCAGCCAATTGAAAGTGCTTACTCAGTAAGCTGATGGGTGGGATCCAGGGTTTCCTGTGAAGACGGAGCCATGTCTGTCTGCAGCAAGAGACACCCTAGCACACGCAATCAAACCCCCAAAGTCTTGACCTCCCCGCAATCCGCAGCAGAATGAAAGTCTGCAAGAAGTGTGAAAACACCAACGGCGTCTGAAACAGCCTGAAGTCCCTGATGGAGAATGATACTGCTGTCTGGGACATTCCAGGAAACATGCCCAGTTTATCCACATAGCTGATCATGGCTGTCGATAAAAAAACACCCACCCCCTCTTGTAGAGGTGTTAAATTTTTTTTAGAAAAAAACAACAACTAGAAATTGAGCCTCAACAGAATTCCCCTTTCCAGAAGGCCAGTCTTTGGTATTGGTCCCAACCACTCTGTATCACATTTGACTGGTGAATAAACATACTTTTTTTTTCTTTATCGAAATCGCATTAGGCAAATCACCAAGTTTACAGAAGACAATTTATTATATAAAATGGTAGGAAATTAGCTTTCTCTTACTCTTGCTTTTTGCTGTAAACCTTATTATTTACATAACATACTTTTTTGGGGCCGGATAAGAACAAGCAATGCTTTTCTAGGCCTCCCTTCTTAACTCCCCTTCAAAAGAGATCCTCGGAACAAACAGGAGCTTTACAGTTTGACAATTTTTTGTAAGTATAAACTTGAAGGCCATATTTCATGATACAGGACAGTTCGCTGTGCCAGAATATATACAAATGTAACCATTTACATGAAATATGACTTTTAAGATTGCATAGTTTTAAATGTTATCATAAAACCTTTGACATAGTAGCTGAACAAGATTCTAAACCCACATTGTTACCTGCAAACATTCAGTTGTACCGCATACCAAGGAAAATAGCTCTAATCGTGGAAAAAGGAAGAATATAATCCTTGTAGGAAATGACCGCTTCAGCATTGACTCCCTTCTGTTTATTCAGGAAACCCAAATACCACAAAAAGAGTATGAACAAGACTATTGTATGTGGCCTCTTCCATGCCTTTGTTTACAGTGATTCCTGAGATAACACACTGGTCTGTTTCCTACCAGAAACAATGGAGACTGAGAAAATGATGTGTGGTGCACAGAATACAGACACATTCACACGTGAGTCAGGCCCAAACTTCAGGTTTGGTAATTGTAAAAATGGTAATACAATGCCCTATTTTTATGTTTTAGTGGCAACTAAAAAAAGACACTGATGGGAGAACGATACAAATGGGAACCATGAAGTCTGAGAGCACTTGACCCAGAAATGCATTCATTGTTTTTCTCTTGTGATCTAATTCATGATATTAGGGATAGCTTTATTCTAATTTTACAAAATAAAATAAATTTTAATGCATAATAAATAAATAAAATTATTTACCTGTCAGACTCAATATTAAATATCATGTTAAATGCACATTTAATTTCATATAAAGATCAAATTCAAATTGCATACAACTAATTGCAGCTAATTTTATTATTAATCATGATTTCTCACAACTGTGCTTTTACTGGGTGAGTCGGAGTGAACAATGCCACAAATAGAGAGCAGGCCAAGATCAGTCCAAATAATACATAACATTTCAGTTTGTTTTTCACCAAACCCTATCATATACCCCCATAACACTTGGAATTTATAGTATGAGACCATTCTGTGATACTTTTGCATCTTTTCTTAAAAGCTTGATGCTGGTCGCTAATTCACTGCCATTATATGGGCGAGTGTGAGTGGGATTTTTTTTTAATTTCTCCTGTGATCCAAAAAATAAAGAACAGCATACTGCATTAGAACAACACCAGGGTGAGTAAACTATGACTTCATTTTAGGGTGAACTATCCCTTTAAAGAAAAAAGGTTTGACATTTTTAATGAAAGAAAATAAATAGTTCGTCTGATTAATCAAGTTGAAGGGAGAATGGCGTCAATACGAGATTACATTTGGCCCCGAAAAGCAGTGATTCATGGGATGTAATGAAATGATGACCTGATGATCTGCATACAACATCAGTGGCCAGCCATGAGCCGCATTGTGCTGTTAACCAATAAAAAAAAACACATTCACCTTCACTAAGCAAGAAAGTATGTCTCATTGAATTAACCACAATAGAAAGCAGCTGGATTTAACACTTAGGACAGGATGCCATCTCCACTTTAACAAAATCATCGGATGCCAAACACGCACGGGATCCCAATAATGACAATGACACCATCATGACTGCCATTATTTTAAAGTTCAAATGTGAGTCAACAGTTTGATGGCAATTATAAAATGTGCATCATTAGACAGAATGCTCATTTCAGACACCCTGAAGCAACACATATTATCTTGATGGTGTAGTGTTTCCTGAAGCAAACCAAAAAACTGACACAATGACACAAACAACTAGATCCTTTTTTGGCAATGAGGTTAGAGTTTATCCTCTAAGCTGATACCAGCATCCGGAGCTATTTTGGATGAGGTTTCTGGAAGGCACCCTCGCCGAATGAATTCCTTTAGTCTGAGTCAAAAGGCTTCATATTTAGGCCAGGTTTATACAGTTCCATTTCCATTACAGTCACCCCATACTCCTACATTAAAGCTTAATCAAAACGTCAGCCATCACAACTTCATGATTTATGAGTTCACATTTTTATATACTCCTTCATACTACTTCAGTTAATATACATATTTGCGAAAATAGTTGTTTCAAATGTGTTTCAGCAGCAAAATTGACAATTTCATGATTTCTGCTTTTTGCACAGATATATTTATTTTATAGCTAACCATTCAGAAATAAAAAATAAAATTAGCAATTTGAATGCTACAAAGGCCTCTCAAGCAGTCAATTGTGGTTTATTATCTATAAAGGGCAGTTATGAGAGGACCAGACAGTACAAGAGATTATAATCATAACAGTGCTTATATTGCTTCTGCACACATTCAATAGGTTATATTTTCAAGTAAATAAAAGTCAAAGTCAAAGCCATTATTGTACTAATTTCTACTTTCAACACAATGGAATAAACCAAATGCTGTCACTGGGGAGTATTACAGACATCAACACAGAGCATAACACATGCTCACTGAACACTGGCCCCCATCATGGACATTATAGCAGTGGTGCATATGCACAAGAACACATGTTGCATCTGTTCCAGACATACCTTTCATCCTCAATATTGGACTCCAGAGAGCAGGTTTGCGAATGGTGCTGTGCTCACTGAACTTGAATGATGTCGTTGAAGTCTGCTGGGGGCATGTCTGGGTCTACGTTTGCCAACACTCAGGAGGAGAGTAAGAGGATCTGAAATATCATTAACCCCCTAATGATCTCCTAGAAACCCTAGAACTAACTGCAAGCTTTGAGCCTTTGACCTAGGGGAGAACCAATTCCTTTGAGAATAAGTCTGGCCACAAGTCTGAAGAGTAACTGAGACCCTCTTCAACATCCAAGCTTCCCACATTTCGGACAAACAATCCTAATCTGTCACATTTTCCTAAAGCAATTGATATGCTCCCCAAGGTAGGAGGACTGCACTATGAAGCTCATGAATTCTATATTGCGGTCTCTCGTATGAATCTAAATCAACTGCTGGTTTCAGTACACACGCTAATGCACATTTGCATGCGCTCTTGAGACCAGACCATCCGCATGGAAATCATTTTTCCAGTCTAGTATCTGTTAGATCCATTAATATGACTGAGCAGCATTGGATACAACATAGAGCACGTAACAACAGAGAACACGGTCTATGTCTGAATCAGTCCATTCAAAAATAATGCTTTCCAAGTCCAATTTGCAGTATAAACAGTTAATAAGCTCCACATTGCCTCGGGTTACATTACAATGTTTACACTTTGTTTTGCGCCACTGCTAACTACGCCAACACTAGAATAAAAAAAAAAAACTTTTTTATTTACTTAATTGACATCAGTTTTTAGATTCATTTGGTTCTGAATCTCAGCCAAAATGGAAAGTCTTGAATCATGCATAATAAGAGCATGAATGTGCCATTTTGATTTTATGTTGACTTTAAGAAATAATCTTAGAGAGTCCCATAAGAACCTCTCTTCATTTTTTCGAAATACTTTTTTTCTGGGTCTGATCCGTTTCACGTGTAGAGGCGGGCGTGTGTCAGGATGCAATTACTGTGCACTTCTGACGCGTACTTGGTTAAGGTTTCTGTGGTGCAATAAAGCTATTAGCCTGGAGGGTTGCCCACTACTCAATAAGACCATAGGGATATTAGGTCTAATGTTCTGTAACCCAATTCTTGAGCTCTCCAAAACATAATAGAGCTCTGCATGAAATCCCAATGAAACTCCCTGTAGACACATTTTTAAAAAGCTACACAGATACAGTGGGGGCAGGACGGGTTCTTGTTTTGGCATACTTAAAGCATTATTTGAAGCAAATATCCTGGCAGCACAGAAACTGTCAAGATTGACATTAGTAAGTTTTAAGCAGCATCCACTCAGCGAGTATTCATAGGTCTTGGCATGTGGATTACACAAGTCTTAAGAAAGCTTTAAAAGATTAGTTTGTCAAAAAATTAATACTCTATCACCATTTACTTACCCTAATATGTTCCAAACCTGTATGACTTTTTTTTCTGTGTTAAACACATAAGTGGTTAATTAGCTGAAATTCCATGCTGCCCTTTTTCTTGCTACACTGCTTCTACTCCTAAACTACTTTCACTGAATGGAAAAGAGCAGCTTCGGCATTTAGCTAAAATGTCTTCTTTTGTATTAAACAAAACAAAAAAAACACATTTTTGGAATTACATGAGGCTGAATAAATGATGACAGACTTTAATTTTCCCTATTCCTTTTGTAAATACAATGCATTAATATTAAAATATAAAGACCTTTAGGCACCAGAGAAGACAACCTACAAACATTAGCCTATCAATACTAAGTGTGACACAAACAATGCAAAATAATTAGGACTCCACACATTTGCCTTAAGTATTATAATAAAACTACATGAATCATCTGTAGACTAGTGGACTCTTTTGACTCTATTTCCAGAATTGATAACACTTGTCCACTCCTTAAATTGATTCATTGGACTTTTTAGTGCTGATTTCCTGGGCTGTGTCCGAAATCGCCCTCTATACCCTTAATACTAGGGCACTATTTGAGGAGACAGCCATTTGTAGTGGTGTCTAAAACCATAGTAGACGTTATCGTGTGGACTCATTCAATCCCAAAGTGCACCGCATTGACAAATGTACAATGATGTACGCTCCATGGCTAGAGAATTCCCATAATACACTGTGAGAATTGCGCACTGAACTAATTCCTACATCTGACCAGATGTCACTAACATCTGAATCATCCACCACCGCTGGTCCAATGTAGCTACAGTGTAATATCATACAGGTACAAATTCCTTTTCGATTGAATATTAAATTGTTTGATTAATGTTTATACCGGCACGTTCAGTTTAGTTTTGTTCATGGACTTTCAGTGTGTTTTCATGTCACATGTTTCTTTGTTCAGTTTCCCGCTACTCATCCGTCTCCTTGGTTACCGTCATTATTAGTTCATGTGAGTCAGCTGTGTTCAGTAATTATCCTCGTTATGTTCACTACTTAAGTTGTTCCTTCTCCTGCACTCCTTGTCCGGTCACTGTAATACCTACACTGTCATGTCAATGTGAGGTTCCCTGCTTGTTACATGATTCTTGAGTGTAATTATTAAAGTGTTGTTTGGATTTCACCTTCTGAATCTTCAGCCTGTTCCTGGGTACACCACACCACATCACATATTCATTAGTTTCCAAGACAGAGTGCAAAATAAATATTTTCGTTTTACTACTGTAGTTGCCAGTTTGCTAAGTTTCAAATAATGATTAAACAGCAAGCAAAAACTATGCAAAAGCGGCAGCCCATTTACTGCGCTCAGTGTCCAAAGTTTTCATTCACTCCCTCAAGTGAAATATTTTAGTAAACTAATGTAGGGAATAATAATCAATAAATGAGGGTACAGGGGGGTGCTTTTTTTAAGATGATAATTCTGCCCTCAGCCTACATGTGCACTACCTTTTCCTTTCGCTGTCTCACTCTGACTAAATGAACGGGTCACTGCACAAACCAGTTTTATCCTTTAGAGCAGTGATTCAGGGTTTAGAAAGATTTCCATTTCCTTTGTAAGACTCTGTAAGTCTTTGTTAATCTGTAAGTCTTTGCTACACTGCAAGTCATGACTTCTCATTAAGATCTGTACAAATGATTGCATATCCACTCGTGGTGGAAATTTCCTGCTTCTGTGGTATTTCAAAGAGGACTGATGACTTTATTTTTGTCAAATTTCACATCTAAATTTGATTTTTAATAAATATGCCATTTTGTCTAATAGGGAAAGTTTCTGCATGATTGCTCACTGAACAGTCAGACAAGCTCGTACGTAAAGGGAAACGAATGGCAAGGTTTTTTTCACCACATTATCTACTGTTTTTAGCTCAAACGAATCACCGTAAAGGTGACCAACTTTACAACAATGTTAAATGATATTCTGTATACAGTAATGTGTAAAAAGAAACATTTCTGATTTATTGTCTATAAAGGAGTACTTAAGGCTTACTGATGGGGCTCTGTGGGTTCATAAGACAAAAAAGTAGGGAAATACTGCCTTAGACTACTACCAAGGGTCTAGTCTCCATACTTTTCTTACTCCATACTACTCAATACTAACAGTTTACACTCCCAGATTGGTCCACACACTGGCTATAATAAGTTTACTAGAAGAAGGCAGGTAAAAAAAGAAAAAAGGAATAACAAGTTTACTCTTTTTACTGGATTTTCTCTGCTGCAACACATTCCAGTGCTTTTCCTTGCAGAGGAAATTGCAAAAGCGGTCTCGGATCTGAAAAAAAGTGCAACAAACCCCAAAAAATCTCAGTCCCCCAGCTGCTTCAGGCACACTGCTGGGCCACAGTCAGGGCTGAATTCCTCTGCTGAAGGGGACTGGGATCCACAGCCAGTTTATAGACAGCGCAAAAAGGACAGCTACAGCTACTCAAATTGAAAATGCAATCACTACAGATTAAAGAGAGATTTTTACAGATGTTCAAACCAAAAAGTAGCCTAAATATTTTTATATTTTTATTTTTGCTGCTGTGTCTGTGAGTGTGTGAGTGAGTGAGTGAGTGAGTGAGTGAGTGAGTGAGTGAGTGAGTGAGTGAGTGAGTGAGTGAGTGAGTGAGTGAATGAGCGAACGAACAAACGAACGAACGAACGAACGAACGAAGAGAATGAACGAACGAACGAAGAGAGACATTTTTGATTGGCTCTATACCAAGATTATCATTAATGAAAACTATTACGAAAAACGCTATACACTGAAAACTAAACTAATACTTAAAATGTGCACTAAAAATGAAAAGTACTATAAAATTACAGAGAAAAAGACTTTCATATTTTCAGTCAACATCTATCAAGTCTATTCAAACCAATTAGACAACAAGTAGCATAAAACAAGCAAAGTTCGCTTGTCAGATGTTCAGGCTTTTTTTCGCTTGTCAGATTTTTTTTCGTTTGTCGAGCGGTTTAAGATGAAAAATCTAATTAATATTGAAAAAATAAAAGAACTAAAATGATACAAACAAAATAAAAATATCAACAAGTAAAACTAGACTGACATTGAAAACCTAACCAAAAACTATAATAACCCTTTTATATAGATGTACAGTAAAAGTTGCCACTGCAGCCTTAAAGAGAACCAATAACTAACCACTAAACTAAACTGGACTAAACATCACTTCATATGACCTACTCCATTTTCATCCATGAACATTTGATACACTCCCCCAAAAAACAGCCTTTCAAACATGCCATTCCTTTACTACAGCATTGCACAATTATGAAAATAGGTTCTTAGAAGTAACAGCTACTGAAACACCCCATTTGCAGAAGTTGCCTAATTCAAAGAATGGTTGAACTGCTGACCTCCCCAAAGACGTGAAGTATTCTTGCTTATGTCATCACAAAGTCTGACTCTCCCACCCCCAACCCCCCTCTAAAAAAAAAGCTCCTCTAAAGTTGTGAAAGTGTTGAAAAGTGGGTGTGCTAAATCTGAAGTTAAAGGATGAGCCGATCTGGCAGGTGGAATGGCTATTAGAGTGGCGAAGACAAGAGACAGAAGTGAGTAATCTGTTCCACCTGTGCTAACTTTCCTAACTGGGAAGTACACATGTACCACACACTCACACTGGAGAAGACATCCCTGGGGAATCCCCTGGTTATCACCAAAGAGCAGAAATAAACAAGCATGGTTTAAAAGAGGTGGGGAAGCTATTTTACTACTAGCTGAAGGTCCTTTATCATGGGTGGTTTATTCTCGGGCATTCATTACTAGCCATGAGACACACTCATAGTGGCTGAAATATAATGCTTACTTAAACCAGAGAGTATGGGATCAAATTCCCGCCAAATATATAGCGGTCACGTATAAAAAAATAATAAGCGTGAATCAAACATTTAAAAACACATGTAAAAATATATTGCATAAACTGAAAAAAAAAAGCAAAATGATCAGAATAGCAAACAACGTGGTCACGGATCAAAATATAATAAGCGTGAATCAAGAAATAACAAGCATGAATAAAAACTTTAAACACATTAAAAGTTATTTTGCACAAAACTTAAACTTATGGTCATGCTTTCTTAAAAAGTATGTTTTCCTTGGTTTTATTACTGTGTACTTTGTGCTTTCTTGCATTTATGCTCATATTTTACTCTTTTGTACGCTTGTGCTGTTTTCTCTTCGCTCTTCTTTCTATGTTCTGCGCTTGCTTTCCCAAATGTTGCAGTTCGAGTTTCATGTAAATTAGGGCGGGCTTAAGCGTCACCATTGGTCCACTAGTTCTAGATTGACAGCTACTCCTCTAGCCAATCAATCGAAGAGGGGAGTTGACATCACACCAATGCGACTCGTGGCTACTGATGCTTATGTAGGAGTACAAGCGGTTTATGTTTGTACAATTTCTTCAATTCCATTATAATATACTAAAATGTTATTTTTTCTAATACTTTTATATACTGTTCAATTTCTTATTTGTGCTTTGTTATGTGCATTTATTAAATTAATTATTTTCGCTTGGCATACCAGCGTGATTAAGTCACCGCACACTTCAAGTGGGTGGTGCGCGCCCGTGATGCACTATATTCTGAGTAAATATAACAACAAAGAAGCACTGCTTCCATGGGAAGACGGCTAAAGCTATCTGAACTCTGGACATAAATAATTAAATTCATCTTTTTTGAGATACATGAGAATGTTAATGTGCACACTTGTAATTGGTGTTAAACAATATTACTTGGCTCATGATGTCAATATGCTAAGGCTGCTGTAAGTAAAACATCCTGCAGTTATGAAACATTACAATTCGTTGCAAAAACTAAAACGGCCATTGTCTGAAGACTTTAGGACTTTGACCTGTCACCGCTACGCATTGCCTACCTTTTTTTATTAACCTCACCAAATTTGACCAGATTATTGAAAATGATTTTGTTACAGAGAAGATACAGAAACCAGTTGAATTTAATACAGTGATTTATTACAAACGTATTGTGTTTACTTGCATAGCTACATAATTGCATATTACTTTAGGATTAATGTTTTAAATATAGCTTAATTTGAATACAGCAACATCTCCATCAGCGATAGGTAACGTTTCTAGAGTGCCGCTGCATGTCCTGCAGAGTTTAGCGTCAACTCCGATTAAAAACCTCACCTGTCTTAAATATCCTACAGACGATGATTAGCTGGTTCAGGTGTGTTTGATTAGGGTTGGAGGAGCTAAACTCTGCACCCAGGACCGACATTACCCATCCTTAAGTTGTTATTGATTAAAAATAAAAGTAAAACGGCCAGTAGATGGTGGCAAGTTACTGCTCGGAAAAGATCGACGCTCGCGGTGCCAGGTCCAGTGCATTAGAGGTGAATGATGGATCATCACACAGGCATAACTGTAACAGGTCGTCGTTAGGATGATGAAGTTAACGATACCATATTGCCAGGTATACGTATATACCGGCAACAGGTTGAGTTGCAGGCACACATGCAGTTTAAAGGTGTCCTGCCACAGACATTTTTTTTGCCAACTGAGTTGATGCTGGTCGTCTTCTCCTGTATAACAAGTAAGCATCAGTAGCCACGAGTCGCATTGGTGTGACGTCAACTCCCCTCTTCGATTGATTGGCTAGAGGAGTAGCTGTCAATCTAGAACTAGTGGACCAATGGTGACGCTTAAGCCCGCCCTAATTTACATGAAACTCGAACTGCAACATTTGGGAAAGCAAGCGCAGAACATAGAAAGAAGAGCGAAGAGAAAAACAGCACAAGCGTACAAAAGAGTAAAATATGAGCAGAAAATGCAAGAAAGCACAAAGTACACAGTAATAAAACCAAGGAAAACATACTTTTTAAGAAAGCATGACCATAAGTTTAAGTTTTGTGCAAAATAACTTTTAATGTTTAAAGTTTTTATTCATGCTTGTTATTCTTGATTCACGCTTATTATATTTTGATCCGTGACCACGTTGTTTGCTATTCTGATTATTTTGCTTTTTTTTTTTCAGTTTATGCAATATATTTTTTACATGTGTTTTAAAATTTTTGATTCACGCTTATTATTTTTTTATACGTGACCGCTATATATTTGGCGGGAATTTGATCCCATAAGAGAGTCTCAAGAGACTTGCAACATAGCGGCTAATAATACAAAGACGTTCCCAAAGCAGTCAACATCTAAAATGATGGAGTTTTTGTAAAGCCACATGACAAAACCATTCGTCAGTCCCAATGAATGAGGTCAAGACTGCAGCTGAGCCTTTAAGACTACAAATCAGGGGGTCCCAGCACCTCATGTGTACTCACCAAGCACCCACATTTCCCAGGTGACCCCTTCAGAAAGATAGTCTTACTAGACAATAACTCTCTCTACATGTACAATCAGCATGATTTACAATTACAATCACAATTACTCATGATTTACAGGACAGCTTTGCCAAACATATGAGAGATGGCCATGACAGAAATGTCCAAGGGAGAGAAATAAGGTCAGTATATTAGCCGAGCGCTGACTGATGCCCAATGAATTATTGAGTCAACCATCCCATACATTCATATAGCGTAGCCACATGTGCAATTATGGAACAATTATTCAATTTCGTGGCATAAGTGCAAGACAAATATCCCCCAAGTGGACTGAAAATAAACCATTAGAAATTCAGCAGCGTTTTGTGTTGTTGCTGTTGTACTTACGATTGGCTTTTGCTTCTCTCAGTGAATTCCAGCTAAATGAATCTTAATAACCATCGAATTTCACAGCGGCCCAAAGGAGTTTAAGAGAGAGAGCAGTGAAAACAAAGCAAGTCTAATTTTAGGCACTCGTGATTAGTGTACCGTACGGCCCATGTCACACATTACCAATGGGAAGCATTTCAAGACCTTGTCAAGATGTCCACATTGTTGCGCGTAGCATATGGTAGCTATCATTTATGCACTGCACATAGTAAAATTATTCTGCTGCTGTATAAGAAATGATAGAATGTTGTTTCTTAATCATGTATAATAGTGTCATTTAAAACATATTGTGGCTGGGTGTGTGAGCCAAATAATTAACAGACATCTTTTGTTTTTAAACAGGTCACATTGGAGCTCATGAGGAAGATATAATGAAATTAATCAACACCCATTGAGTATATTTATCATCATACATGATCAAAGAAACACTTTCTCTCTTTTTTCTTTCTTTCTCAGTGGGAGACAGAAGAATGAGAGAGATAGAGAGACTACTTCTCAAGTTGCTGACCCAATGTCACCTGCTTCCACTTCTTATGGCAATATAACTATGCTCTCAAATTATTTCCCTTATGTGTGAATGAAGTTCTCTTAAAATTAAGTCCATATGATAAATAGGCTACATGAAAATGGTAAATATTCCAGAGGTACTGGGTGCTTTTAATAATTTGTTGAATTTATATTGTAATAAATAAAAACAAAAACACAAATAAATAAACAGAGAACAGTAAGGTCAAAGGTTGTTTAAAATGTCACATTACCCTAAACAAAATATGGCTTTTAATGATCTGTCCAAGCTTAAGATATTTAAACACATTTTTAGATATTATATAAGTTCCATTCAAGTGTTTTTGCAAGAAGACCCTAATAAATTAATCAGGATTCTAAACTAAAGCTAATCTGGGTTAAGTACAATAGTCACCAGTGCCAGTGATGTTGGATGTTGATATGTTGCATCTCAAAGCTCCAAACAGTACAACTAAGTTTGAAAATAACTTCATGCTGAGTTTAGGGCAACAAATCGTAATAATAAATGATGCATCAAACCCATTTCTCCACTTTTAAAACATAAAACTTGAAAATGATCTTGCCAGTGCTTACCATGGCATCTCCTTGATCTTGGTCATAATCATAGTAGTCGTGACTTGACTCCAAAGCAAGGTTTGCATAAAGCAATGCAAGACAGAAGACAGAAATTCCAAATAAGTGCATTTTAGAAAAATAATTCTCTGAAGTCTGAGCAGAGTCTGTTGAAAGTTCCTCTTTTGCAGCTTTCAGTAGCTGGTTTCTAGAAAATTCTGTCCTTAAACTAAAATAATACCCATGTATACATCCAACATTTTAAGAAGACACTTCGAAACTGGTCCATGGAATGCACTTTGAGCTCGTCCCTTCACAAGCGCCTGTGAACATCCACTCCGTGCGGAGAGAGATCAGTGTGGAAGTGCGCTCAGCGCTCTATGGCATGTTTTATGCAATTTCACGCTGTTACTTTGACTCCTTCTCCTCCCCCTCTCCGTTTTCCCCCAGCCTGCCTCTTCGGTCGCTGCTAGACACATTCCGAGACATCACATCAAGAGAGGAATATGAGTCATGGCACGCGCGCTTTTCTCAGGTGTCGACTACAGCACGTCAAAGTCATTGTGAGCAATTCACGCACGAGCGCACTGACTGAACCATGCAGTTGCCGTTTTTTTTGTGTAAGGTGAAAGGGCAGTGGTTCGTTCCAACATAAAAACTGTTTTTACTTCCCCATTCATCTCATATTTTTTTGAAGAATATGCAGGTCTGGCTTTTATAGTCTATTACTGAACATAGACAAGCTTCAAACATTAACGCAAAAACAAGATAAAAGTAGGCTATCTCATCACAATGTGACAGCGTACTGTTATATTAAGAGATAAACCTAAATTAAAATGTTTTAAAAGAGTATACAAATTTAGTATACTACTTATTGACAATGCAAAGTGTTTTTTCAGCATGCTCAATTTAAACAAATTCAAAAAAGTTATTAAAAACAATAAAGTAATAGTATAAACATTGTAACCAGACACTAAATAATATTAATAATATTATTATTAAAACAACACGTGTATGGTGAATTTTGGTTAATTGGGCCACCTTGATTGGGGCTGGGTAATTTGGGATGACTGTCAAAAAGTGGAACAATTTACCTGAATTCTCCCATATAGCCTACTCATAGTGAGCTTCTAGGGAAGTTTATTGGAGGGTTTTTCGCCATAGGGGGTCTTACTCTTCAAGTTCACTGAGTGCTCTTCTAATGCTGTGGAATGCAAGTCCCACTTGAGTCATTGTGTTCCATTCACCGCTGTCAAATGGTTGCATTTAATTTTGTGATCTTCTCAAATACTACTTTAAGTAGCAGGCTAAACATGCACTGTGAAACACATTCAGTGTTAACACTAAAGGTCTAGTTTGAATAGGCTCAGGGGCTAAGGGTTTGTGAATGATAACCTAATTAGCCATGACACTATTGAATACTTCAATGTAAAAATACCTGACAATTCACATTTAAATTGCTGGCCACATGCTTTCCAGGGCAATTGAGATATTGTTTTCTATTAAATAAAAATTATAATGATATATGATTGGACCAAATGACTGGTGACAATACAAATATGGTAGTTGTTGTTGTTGTTAAGCCAAACAATTCCATAAGAAGAAGACGTAGCCTATTTCCAAATCAATGCAAATTACTTGCGGAACTTGTTATCGCAAATTCGAAGCAAACAAAAGGCTTGTCAGTCATACTTGGCAGTGGCCAGCAACTTTGCCAACTTATTTGACTTCTCTTTGCTTAGGAACTGTCTCATTCTGCTTCCCTGAATGCTTTGACTGGTCTAATTCTAAAAGGTCAAAGTTCAGACATAGTTTTATAAGGATTAACATGAGTTACTTTTGCTTTGACTTTACTAAACAGATTACTTAATGGGAGAAGTTATAATGTCGTCAGCCAGGCGTCTGGTGCTGCTTTAAATGTTTAGCCACAACTGATATAATCTTATTTAGAAGTCTTCAGTGGGACTTTTGACATACTTAGATTTAGTCTCAAACTGAGTTTCAGAAGCTGACTATAAGTTCCATGCATTTGTTCTACATGACCATTTACATCCTTTTCCATTTTCCCTCCTCCGGCCCACACATACCAAGTAATCTGGAATCTGTGTCCTTATTTAAACTCTCTGCTTTGTTCTCCAGAACTCTTTTCAAAGCAGTTTTGCGTATGATTTATATAATGCCTTCATTATAATAGATGATTGACTTGCCGCTGTTGCCTTACCTTCTGGCTTGCTTAGTTGGGGACATTTAATATTCAACAATATTATAGATCTGCCTTAAAGGTGGACGATGATGAAATTATTTTTTGTATTATTTTCATGTTATCACTGTGAAGCTGCTTTGATACAATCTGTATTGTAAAAAGCGCTATATAAATAAAGATGACTTGACTTGACTTGATTTCTATCAATTCAAGCTGATCTGAGGGTTTTGTCTGACATTATTTGTTTTTAGTGCACATTAAACTGATTACTTTAAATTAAAAAGAAAAAAAAAGAAACATGAAATCACTTGACACTTGATGAACCAATATGCTTTAGTTACATCACAGCCATGAATGATGGGCTTAGTAGTTCGCAGGTGGAATTGAGGGAGGGGTCCATTTGATTGGACAAAAGTCTGTGTATGAGAAGTAAATTGTGTAAATGTGAAAACGAGAGTTTTGTCATTGTTAGGAGAATACTAGCATATGTTTGCTTTAAACTATAAAATAGATTAAATAAAAGCCACATAACTTTAACTTAATTTTCATTGTCATTTGTAGCTGTAGTGGTTGTCTTGATAAGCACTTTTAGCACAGTTTTGTATTACACCTGGTCCAAATACGGGTCCACTGTTTTGGTGACTTCATCACCAACTATGACAATCCGTCTGTGGCCTGAAAAGGAAGGCACCACCATAGCAATTTATGAGGGTCCTCATGGCACAGTGACCCAGCACTGTATAACACTTTTGCTTGTCTGCTCATGTGTGCACAGCTTGTTCCCACACTGGGAATTTCTCCTGCCGGAACTGGGAAACAATGGGTGTGGGAGTCCTGTGACTGGAGCTGCTGCTTTGGGAAGCGCTGGACCCTGTTAATGCTGGAATTTGCGGTGTCCCTTACGTTTCAAACAACGGCTGTGTTGGGTAGGGTAGATCGATGAGGATAAGATGGTCACGGGGGGGTAGGCCTAATCTTGCACTCTCCAGCATTCCTTGGCATCCTCATTTGTTTGTTTGTAATAAATTATATAGCATTTTGACATTGAAGGCCTACAGATAGGAAAATACAATATCACTGCAGTTTGTGTTTAATGTATACAAATAATTAAATTATTGAAAAATCTAAATCTTCACTACGTGTATAAATAATGCAAAAGGACTATTTTTGAGCAGATATTTCAATGACAAAAACAACCCATAGAATTAAAAACCAAATGGAGGGCCCGTGTTTCAGTGAGTAAGAAGGGAAACGTGCTATGACTGAGATAAGGATTGGTTTTAAAGCGTCTTTGTTTCACAGTTGACAGCTGAGACAATTAATTAACCAACAAATAAGGAAAAGGGTCATGCAAGAGCATGTTGTGTGTGGTCTTGTGTGTGTGATAGTAGCCTTAAATAAGAAAAGATTACCCAGAGTAGAAACCATGTTAGTTCTCATATCATCAATACTAATATATTGTGTTATTAATTAATTATATTGATTAAAAGTAACCAATGAATTTTACATTGCTGTACAAACTTCCTTTTCAGTGTTGATAATAATATGAAATGTTTCTTAAGCACAAAATCAGAATATTATAATGATTTCTGAAGAATCATGTAACACTGAAGACTGAAGTAATGCTGAAAATTTGTGGCCTTGCCATTACAGAACATAAATAACATTTGAACATAAAATTGATGTTTCAAGTTGTAATAATGTTTCACAATATATATTTATATTGTATATATAGTAAGTATTTAGTTAGGAAATACTGACAGAGTTCCAAAGTTTAGGTGGAATTTAAAACTGTAAAATAACTTCCAACTACTTAAGATATGGTGATCAACACTTGCTTTGAGAGATGAAATAGTAAATCGGCCAAGACACCTGTTACCCTAGTTTCCTTGTGGGGTATCTTGAGAGAGTAAGTCCTATCCTGCCTTCAACAACATACACTTCATGTACAGTAATTGTATGGTCAAAACATCCAGTTCTAGAATAAAAAGACAATTTAGACGAAATCTTCTCATAGTCATGTTAGGAAATGTTTGTTGACTGGATAGCACTTCATAAAAAGAGTGCAAACCACCGGTTAGACTGTCACGGGCGCTAGAGGCATTTGACCCTCGGCTCATTGACATATTTGCTTAGCAAATTACCCTCACTGAGAAGGTTTACAAAGTAAGGGACCAGTGAAGTGACCTCTTAAAGGCGATCTTTTACACATGTAAAAACATTTCCACTCACACACATACTGACACACACACACACACACACACACACACACACACACACACACACACACACACACACACGCACACACGCACACACACTGGCATTCGAGAGATGCTAAAGAGTGAGAGAATGGGGTGCGCTAAAATAGAGAGAAAGAGACCTTCCACCTCTAGCCTGCTTGCATTCGTATGGAAATAAGTCTTCTCGAGAAGTTTACGTTAAACTCTGAATGAGGATTAACATGGCTCCCGCTTCACTAAACAAAGCAATTACTGAGCACACATCTCCGTCAGCCTGACCGGCTGTATAAATACTGCCTATCCTGCTACAAACAAACTGAAAAGTCACAAACAAATTGTATTTCTTGGTACAGACTGAGTAAATGAATTTAGTACTAAATGTACAAAACAGATTTTATCACATCCTTCTTGACGACATGAGTTGTGTATATAATTTTCAGATAGAATTGGCTTTGAATATGGTATAAATCAAGGCCACAAGTGAGACCTCTGACTCCCACCTTTGTTTACTTCTTGGTTTGAACGATAATGGGTGCAAGGAGATG